>OZ025270.1:3069992-3244992 GCA_964019165.1 Mastigias papua | reverse complement strand
CATTCTTCACTATGTATTGACAAAGTGGGAACATTCTCTAAGCATACTGACAAGCTACTTTCGTCCAAAACTCATAAGAGTATAAAACATTGGGTAATGACCAAAAAGTGAACTGAAATGTATAGCCACATGTGATATGATGAATACTGCATTCAGTTGGCCCTATGATTGGCCAAAGGATACCTATTCACTACGAAGATTCCGAGGGAGAAAATAAACTCTGTTTGTTTACATAAGACCAGGTCTTAAGTCTCTGTAAACTAATTCCAAAACACTAATTCCAAAACACCTAAAAAAATATGTGTGTGTGCATGTGTGTGCATGCATACAAATGTGTGTGTGCATGTGTGTGGTGTGTGTGTGGTGTGTGTGTGTGTGGTGTGTGTGGTGTGTGTGTGTGTGGTGTGTGTGTGTGTGTGTGTGTGTGTGTGTGTGTGTGTGTGTGTGTGTGTGTGTGTGTGTGTGTGTGTGTGTGTGTGTGTGTGTGTGTGTGTGTGTGTGTGTGTGTGTGTGTGTGACAGCTACAAATACCCTTAGCCAATAGAGATATAGCATAACCTGCAAAAGCACCAACCTATTTTGACATAAATCATTCATACCTGTTCCACACGCTAGTAATTCACCATCCAGTGAACAGTCGATAGCATTTATCAGTGGTGGATTGAACATGTAGGCAGAGTTCTCTCCATCGATTGCACGAAATATTTCTTGAGTATTGCTGGCATCTATAACTTTGATCTTACCATAGTTCCACAATATCAGTTGGCAATCAAGACTGCCGGAAAAAAGTTCTTTGCGTGCGTTCTGCCTGAAACAGATAGTTGAACAAATATTCCTGTGTTTGTTCCTTAAAGTTCTGAATGATTTCCTGCTTGCTAAATCATATATCTTTACTTCTCCACTATCATCACATGAGGCTAAGTGCTCACCTTGGACACAAAGCTGATTAACTTCCTCAGAATTTTCCCGCAAACAGAAAGCTGGCTTCACACTCTGCCTCGTGTCGTATGCAAAGATTACAGATTCACTAGCTACGAAAACAATATTACAATTTGTTCCATGAAAAATAGCAGATGGCACCTCTCCTAAATGTCCTTCAGATTGGTCCGTTTCAAAAGATGACAAAACAGTGCCATCTAAGGAAACCAGGGCACATCCACGTTCAGAGCCAACAAGGACATCATTTTTATTGCTAGCTTGAACACAAAGAGCGCTCACTTCCATATCGGAATTTCCTGTACCAATACTGCCTTTTGAAACGAATTCCACACCTCTATGATCTGCAGTCTTGGGTTTCTGAATCTCGTCCTCCATTTCGCTTATCCAGCCGCCAACCCAAATATCGTTACTCTCCGATATTTTTATAACATGAGTTGGAAACAAAAGAAGGGAAAAGGTCTACTTCTTAAAGTATTTAGAACAGCCATTCTCTTCTACATCTACATTCGCATTGCTTTTGATACAACAAATGGCAAATGACAACAGGATGGAAAAATGTATTTGACATGCGCGAAAAATGCGCAGCGCCCTTCATGGATACGACAATCAACTTCACTTGACAACAGGCACCATATTGAAATAGACAACATTTTACAAGGCAGCATGGCCAGTTGCTCTATTCCGTTGCTTGAAAGTGGATTGTTAGAGCATATTACTGTTGTTAGCATTGTTGCTTTAGTATTGCCTGCTTATCATTTTGTAAATTGAACGCAGGACAGTTTAAAGAAGATTCCGTAGTAGGTTCACATTCGACGATACATTTAGAAATTTGGGTTCTTTCCTACAGTGGGGAGTATAACAGTGTTCAGGTTCGAAAGACAAAGCGGCATGCAACCTCTCGTAGTATTTTATTTTATGACCACTCTATCAGGACTGAATTAGCACCGATTCTGCTGGCCTCAAAAATATTGGGGTGGAGGGCAAGGCAGGGGATCCTATGGTATCATTGTCTAGGCTTAATCTGTTTTGGTAAAAACACCGATAACTTCACAGCTGGTATCAATCCACTCCCTCACAAAAGTCCCAAACCTTCTACTTCTATGCTTGTTTCTACGCTATTCAGGTCAATATTGTAGATGATGTCAAGTGAAATCATCAAACATACTTCTACTCTCCGTCCCTCCCTTAATAGTATTCCCCTCAACTCCAAAATTTTAAATATATTGGAACCCATTTCCATTTATTAAAACCCCCTAAATAGAAAAAACTTTCCATCCACTCCCATTTATTAGACACTCCTCAAAATAATAAATAAAATAAAATGAAACTAGAAGTATTGTATATTTTTCAGTAACACAAGAAGTTTTTCTCAGAAATAGAACAAAATAATAATTATCAAAGATTAATCTTACCCCCCCCCACCTATTGACAATCCCCTATTTAAGCACTGCATGACAAAATCCATCCATTTCTATTTATTCACACCCTCTACATTTATTTCTTCTGGGAAAATTGCCAATCCCCTGTTTAACAAAACCCCCCTGCTAGTAGGGAACAGAGAGTACTCAACACTTTTAACAAATATCACAAAAAGTTATGTCCAATACCATCTTGTATAAGTGTTGCAACTTGAAAATGCTTTCAATATCAATCAAATCACACCTCTATTCAAATCACCTTCTGTCAGCACTAAACAACATCTATGCAACTATCACCTGACTTTAGATACAAATTGTAAAGTATTGCAATTTTTCCTACACTTGCCACTATACATACAGCATAGTACAATGCTTGATAAAGCTTGCTATAATACTCCCTAAGTGTAGCCAATGTCAAAATTTTGAGTAAAATTTAATTTTCTGTTGCCACTATACAACCTCCATTCCATTATATTACATATTGAAAGTATTGCAAATTTGACCTAACTTTAGATAAAAATTGTAAAGTTTTGCAATTTTTCCCACACTTGCCACTATACATACAGTATAGTACAATGCTTGATAAAGCTTGCTATAATACTCCCTAAGTGTAGCCAATGTCAAAATTTTGAGTAAAATTTAATTTTCTGTTGCCACTATACAACCTCCATTCCATTATATTACATATTGAAAGTATTGCAAATTTGACCTAACTTTAGATAAAAATTGTAAAGTTTTGCAATTTTTCCCACACTTGCCACTATACATACAGTATAGTATATTGCTTGATAAAGCTTGCTATAATACTCCCTAAGTGTAGCCAATGTCAAAATTTTGAGTAAAATTTAATTTTCTGTTGCCACTATACAACCTCCATTCCATTATATTACATATTGAAAGTATTGCAAATTTGACCTAACTTTAGATAAAAATTGTAAAGTTTTGCAATTTTTCCCACACTTGCCACTATACATACAGTATAATACAATGCTTGATAAAGCTTGCTATAATACTCCCTAAGTGTAGCCAATGTCAAAATTTTGAGTAAAATTTAATTTTCTGTTGCCACTATACAACCTCCATTCCATTATATTACATATTGAAAGTATTGCAAATTTGACCTAACTTTAGATAAAAATTGTAAAGTTTTGCAATTTTCCCCACACTTGCCACTATACATACAGTATAGTACATTGCTTGATAAAGCTTGCTATAATACTCCCTAAGTGTAGCCAATGTCAAAATTTTGAGTAAAATTTAATTTTCTGTTGCCACTATACAACCTCCATTCCATTATATTACATATTGAAAGCATTGCAAATTTGACCTAACTTTAGATAAAAATTGTAAAGTTTTGCAATTTTTCCCACACTTGCCACTATACATACAGTATAGTACAATGCTTGATAAAGCTTGCTATAATACTCCCTAAGTGTAGCCAATGTCAAAATTTTGAGTAAAATTTAATTTTCTGTTGCCACTATACAACCTCCATTCCATTATATTACATATTGAAAGTATATTGCAAATTTGACCTAACTTTAGATAAAAATTGTAAAGTTTTGCAATTTTTCCCACACTTGCCACTATACATACAGTATAGTACAATGCTTGATAAAGCTTGCTATAATACTCCCTAAGTGTAGCCAATGTCAAAATTTTGAGTAAAATTTAATTTTCTGTTGCCACTATACAACCTCCATTCCATTATATTACATATTGAAAGTATTGCAAATTTGACCTAACTTTAGATAAAAATTGTAAAGTTTTGCAATTTTTCCCACACTTGCCACTATACATACAGTATAGTATATTGCTTGATAAAGCTTGCTATAATACTCCCTAAGTGTAGCCAATGTCAAAATTTTGAGTAAAATTTAATTTTCTGTTGCCACTATACAACCTCCATTCCATTATATTACATATTGAAAGTATTGCAAATTTGACCTAACTTTAGATAAAAATTGTAAAGTTTTGCAATTTTTCCCACACTTGCCACTATACATACAGTATAGTACAATGCTTGATAAAGCTTGCTATAATACTCCCTAAGTGTAGCCAATGTCAAAATTTTGAGTAAAATTATGTTTTATGAAGTCACCTCACACGTATCGAATAGGGCTTAATATGGTATAAACTGTGAGATATGATGGTGATTGGAGTGGTAAGAATCACTAAGGTGATCAAGCGAGATCATCTACATCTATGTGTATATAGTTGCCTGCATGGTACGGGTTTGCACTGATCCTATTTCTGTTGGAAACAGAGATGTTGTCAGCCAGTGACCCGAAATGGAAATGGAATTAAGGTTCTGTGGAGTCGTACTAAGTAGCGTAACATGATGAAACAAGGTTGTACTGTTACCTATCATCGAGATCAGGGGTTAATTGACTCCTGTATGAATATGCGCACAACATTGATCGCATTTTTTGTGCTAACGGTCGATATACGACCATCTAAACATAACCTTCTAGCCGTACTACCGTGAGCTGACATCCCGCGTTTTGGTCGTCACTTTACAGAGCGCCTTCGCAGTTACTACCGCCATTTTGAACTTAAACATTTTTCCATCCTGTTGCAAATGACCTGAAATGTGAGCATGAGAACGAGACCTGCATGGAACTGGTGTTGCTGCAGATTATTTTAAGGTCTTGTTATGTTGCAGACAGATATCGACTGCCATGAACCCTCTAACGTAAGTGTTACATATAAGATGACAACAAAGGATATCAGTTGGATAAAATTTTGTCTGAGTAGTATATTAATATTTTTATGCGTGTTATCACGATGTTCAAAACAAGAAGCATTGGATTAGACCCTAATTAAGGCTGCAATGATATAGGCCCTACCATGCATTGTGTATACGTTGCAGATGCAAGTTACTACTTAAGTTATGCCAGTATTTTAATATGTTGATGCATAAAGACTTGAAGATATACGTTGGGTTCCTTATAGAAACAGTGTGTAACGTTTGTTTATTGTGCGTCCAAGTCTTTGGACATACTATACTAATATATATATATATATATATATATATATATATATATATATATATATATATATATATATATATATATATATATATATATATATATATATATATATATATATATATATATATATATATATATATATATATATATGTCTGTATGTATACATATAGCATGAAGGTTAATGCACAGGCAAGATATAGTAGGCGTTCATCAAATTTTCCAACCTGGAATATGCCTAGCCCATACAGCTTTGTATCAAGACATTACTTTATCCCATCAAAATGATGCATCTTTTCATTGCTTCTGGGTTACTCTTTTTAGGAATATACGAAACATTACTAAGTTGAATGAACAAGAACTGAAGTTTGGTGTATTCAGTGCTGAAAAATCTTGGCACAGTCAGTATAAAGATAGTGCATACATTTTTATTGGTAGGTACACTTTCAAACTTTTAAAGAGTATAAATGTATATATATATATATATATATATATATATATATATATATATATATATATATATATATATATATATATATATATATATATATATATATATATATATATATATATATATATATATATATATATATATATATATATATATATATATATATATATATATATATATATATATATATATATATATATATATATATATATATATATATATGATATATATGTATATATATACTCAAATAGCTCCAATGATAAAGAAATTTTTAAAGAAATAAATAGACCCTCAAGAAAAAATTCCAACTTTTAAAACATTTTGGCACAAGCCTTCATCAGTTCTAACATTACTGGTACATACTGCACATATATAATGATAAAAACATGTTCCTTTGTTTTTATTGTTATATATGCACTGTATGTATCAGGAATGTTAGAATTGATGAAGGCTTGTTGTGAAACATTAAAAAAAGTTGGGAATTTTTTTGAGGGTCCATATATATATATATATATATATATATATATATATATATATATATATATATATATATATATATATATATATATATATATATATATATATATATATATATATATATATATATATACATATATATATATATATTTATATATATATATATATATAAATAGTAGAGTAGGGGGTTAAAGAATGTTATGAAGAATTATAATTTGTGGGGCTGGACAAATGGGGGGCTGGAATAGAGCATATGGATATTGTGAAGAACAACTTAGAAAAACTGACTAATCATGAATTGTCCAGAGGAAGCAGCTCTAGTAAAGGGAATTATAGCTGTAGTGTATTATTGAATTTTTTTCTGGTTAATGAAAGTAGTTCCTAAGTGAAAACATAATGTCACTGAAAAAATGTTCAAACTAATAAATTTGGGTTGAAATAAGTGCATAGGTTGAAAAAATTTATAGAACTAAAGGTAAGGGGGGGTGATTATTTGGTACTCAAGAGTAGTTGTGTATGATTGATGCAGTAAAGTGCATGATACTGATATAAAGTGCATATTATACTTATATATTGTCTTGATATGGTTTTTGGCATTATTATGCCATAATTGATTGATGATCATTTAATTTTGCAGGTGGCTTACCATATGAGCTAACTGAGGGTGATATCCTATGTGTTTTTTCACAGTAAGTAGTCATTGATGTCCTAAGTTTTCTTCTGTTATTTCAAAATTTAGCTCTAAACTTGTACCATCAACAATACACTGTCAACTTTCTGGTAGTTTTAAGCTGAAAGTTTTATATGGTAGGGTGCCAAAGGGCCAAAGTAACCTATCTATGTTTGTTTTTTCCTTTCCCCCAGCTCTTGGTTGTATACATTGAAACTATAGACAGTGCAAACAAATGACTTATGATGGAGCAAGGGCTTGAAACCATGCCTCAATATCTTGGTGGAAGATTGTTCAGTGTACATAGTCATGAGTTGTGAGTTTGAATCACACTCAGGTCAATAATTTTCTTGCAGTGTCACTTTACAACTTTTCCTCAGATCCTGTTGTTTTTATGTACTTTCTCTCTAACCCTTTCCACTTGATAGAGCTGCAATGGCTTCCTTGGTGTTACCAACCCTCTCTCAACATTCTTACATTATAAAAAGACATTAAATGATCACTTTTTGTCAATTACTACAATTGATGGTTCCTCTATATTACATTGTCTGAGATTGCCATGAATACCAGATGTTTTCATTTGAATGACAGGAGTTAGCACATGGAGATGATAGGTATGGTTACTTTTAGGTATGGTGAAATAATAAATATTAACTTAGTTAGAGACAAAAAGAGTGGCAAATCCAAAGGTTATGGATTTATAGCCTACGAGGATCAGAGGAGCACAGTATTGGCAGTGGATAACTTCAATGGGATAAAAGTAAGCTTTTCTGCATTCCATATAGGTAGTTCACCAGTTCAAATGTTGCACCCTCAAAATCTTCAAATTTTGCTTTATAGTCAAAGTTCCCTCTGTGATAGTATCTGATTTTAATTTCAACTGTACAGATAAATTTGGACATATTGGTAATGGAATGGAAATTTCCTTCTGTTTTGTTCAATGTTTCATTATGTCACCTTATATAGTTGTTCTTTTTGACGTGAATTGCTATTAATGTCTCATTGTAGTCCACACTTCCTCTACCTCTGCCAGTCTCTTTATATATATATATATATATATATATATATATATATATATATATATATATATATATATATATATATATATATATATATATATATATATATATATATATATATATATACATAGAGTACTGATGAAGATTCTGATCGAAACGTTTACTTAAAGGATAGTATATTTGTGGTTTATTCTATTTATGTAATTTATATACGTTGTGGATGCGGCTTAGGTTTAGTTTGTATATATATATATATATATATTGACCTGAACAATGACAAGAAGTGAAATCATTATATCATTGATATTTAATTTAACATATTTCCAGAGCTACCCTGGGGCCATTTGACAAGAAGATTAAAGTAAAAAGTCAAATGCCTAGTCATTTTTCCTGTCTGATAGCTGGTGTTTTAAATTTGTCCTTATGATGATAACATTCAAAATTATTTTCATTTAATTCACTTGCTATTATCAACATTATCTGGTGGCATGCTGCTTTCAGTTTGTAACACCACGTATCTTACAGATCTGAGGGAATCTGTCCCTTTTTTGTTGATTAGGACGAGGGAAGAACATTTGCAAGGTGCATTGTACACTAGGCATTTGAAAATCAACAATAGTGTTTTCTATTCCCTTATCCAAAAATTCAATCACTTCAGCATACTAGAGTTTCAACACTACTATCAGCGAGCAGGAATAGTAGAAAAATGTTATTGCATTGATGGTCCAGCGGAGTACTTTTCAAATCTACAACCACTGGCAAAAGTGCTTGGAACACCCACCGAATAATGCCGGCTTTTGAAAATAGTGAGACTTTAGTCAAGGCTCAAAACTAATGATCTCTTCCCCCATTAAAACAATGTTGAAACAAAAGTTTCCTTGCCTGAACACTATTTTAGAGGAGTTTGCTCTATCAATCAGAAAGTAATGTTGGTGATCCGCTATGGCAGGCCTCATCATAGGGTGCAATTTGAGGAAGGGTGTGAATATTTGTTTTTTGACTACCCGCAATTTTACTGGTATAGTACAGATTGATCGACTTGTTATCTTATGACATCGTCGTCTCGTTATGTACGTTCACCTCTTTCGTGTATTATACTAGTCTTCTGTCAGATAGGGATCCTCAAGCATTCCAAACCACTTGATAACACTGAGTCCTAAAATCAGTAAGGTTTCAAGGTGAAATGCGCCATCAAACTCTTCATGCTGTTTCAAAGCATGTTACATTAAAAGTTGTGTGTTACTTTCAGCTTGGCGGAAGAACCATAAGGGTAGATCATGTCCAGGACTATCGAAGACCAACAGGCGACGAAAAAGATGAATCTGGCAAATATAAAGAGATCGAAGAGTTGGGGTGTGCCCCACAGACTCCATCGGAATCAGAGGGGGAGAGTGAGGATAGCAAAAGGGAGAAGAAAAAGAAGTCAAAGAAGGAAAGAAAGGAAAAGAAAGTGAAGAAAGCAAAAAAGAAAGATAAAAGGAATGAATATGATCATGAAAGAAATGAGACTAGCAAAAGATGTAAAACCGAAATCCCCGGAGACGAGTATGGCTCAATATCAATGGACCCGGACATCACAAAGAAAGGTAGCAATTCAGTTAAACATGATGTTGTAAACAATTGATTGTTCTCTGTGCTAATTTGAAGTAACAGATTTCGTTTGAGTTCTTGCTGTATAATGATATATGCTCGATGTAGAAAAGAATTTCACACGTTAATTGCTGAGCACAGAGCAAGTTTAACTGTTGCTTGCCTGAGAAATAGTGTTTGCAAGTTTGTTCGTTGGTTGGCCCGCGATGTCTGTCACAGCTGTATGGTGCTAAGAAGCGAATGGTAACCGTGGACACCATTGCAGGAATTTAATCAATATTAACAACTCGTTGTCTGAAAATATCAGGATTAGACAGCTTTTGCTATTTTTATTAATTATTCAGTGTTTCAGAGCATCACACGTGTTGAACTAATCGCTAGGTGTTTCTCCTTTGAAAAGCACAGGTCTTAATTCATTCTACTCTGTACAGATATGTAGAATGTGGACATTGCAGCGCGAGTTCCTAAAGGCTTTTGTCCTGGGCCCTGAAGGTTACTACTCCCTGTCATGGGGGTCGTTTTTGTAAACAGACTTAGGTGCCATGGTGTTAGACTCACTTCTGCTACTTATGAGGATATGCTTTTCTGTACAAGCACCTAGAGTGTGTAGCGCACTCTACGTAGAGTATTAAGCTCACTATTGGGTTTTTCCTATTCATTATGAATCTTTACATATACAGGCTACGTACTATGCTACGTAGAATCTACTTGAATACACTACAAGGACGATACCACGGAGTGCAAGATGCCATGACAACTCCGCTGCCATTTACATAGACAACATGTAACAGAACAATATTAAAAACTCATCTATGAAAATCCACATGGATTCACATAAATAACTATTACTAACAAATACTTAGGCTTTCTGCATATTGTATGCTGGGCTAACATAGGGCAAGCAGGTCCTTTTTCTACAGAGAAGTATCCTTTCGATTTTAGTTGGTTGCAGCCATCACTGGTGTAAGATTGCACAGGTAACCAGGGTGTACTCATTCTTGATAAAGGCCCGTCTTTTATTGACTTGGCCTGCTACTTTGGAAAGGAAAACATTCATATCAAAAATTTGCTTGTTTTAAATTGATGGCCAGCTAATTGAAAGATGGTTAACATATAAATATAGCGGGTTTGGTGCATATTCGGAAGTAAACTTTTTCAGCTTTTACCGCCGTTTCTATTTGTTTTTGAACATCTTGCGCAAGTGTGAAAATAGCCTCGTTTGCAAAAGGTGTCGCATTTTTGCAGTACAAATGAGTTCAATACTTCTGTTTTCCAGGAAAGAAGATTGGTAAAGATGAAAAAGGACGGGAACAGTTGGACAGAAGGTTATATAAGGAAAATACCAGATACCAAGACTACAGAAGTAGAGAAGGTGAAGGCAGCAGACAGCGAGATAGAGACTACAGAAGTGAAAGCAGCAGACAACGAGATAGAGGCTACAAAAATGAAAGCAACAGACAACGAGATGGAGACTATAGAAATGAAAACAGTGAACTTGATAGAGACCGCATGTCATCAAAACACAAAGATACGTACCATAAAAGTTCAAGGGAAAAATACGAAAGACCAAGGCATCGAAGCCGTAGCAGATCTCCTGCGAAGAGGAGATAACATCTAGCATCTTATGTTTAGCCTCTGTTTTTAAAACTAGGCATTCAGCTGGTAGACAATTTATACTTACGCCCATAAGTATCTTTTTGAATCCCTTAAATTTCCTACACCTTAGCTATACAATTGCCAGCTTTGTTTGCCTTTTGAACTCGTGATTCCTTGTAAATCGATGGCATTCGAGGATTACTGGCACGGAGCTAAGGGAAGTAGGGGGGCATTAAGTCTATCCAACGAAAAGGTGCTGTCCCTTTTTAGCCGTTCAACAGCGTTAAGGTGAATATATGATTCTGCCTGAAAACCCACAAATATTGAAAATTTGAATTTGAACAGTCAATAGTAGCGAGTGTATTTGTCTTTATATTTTGATAGGCTCAAGCTCTCGAGTGCTTGCTCACTAGAAGGGGAAGTTGAAAGATTGTTTGGATTTGGGACCTTTGCTCCGCATTTCCTCCCCCCGCACCTTGTCAGCGCTAGCTTCATACGTGAGCAATCATCTGTTCTAGGCATTTCATGTGGTTTTTATGCCATCAGCTCAAGGCGCTGTGCTCTTTTCTCAATGTATTTTTAATTTTCTGTGGGATACTTTGCAATACAAATCTGAGATATTTTGTACAAATGCTCAAGTTGATATGTAAATTTTACTGAATTGTTCCTACGTCCCTGTCGATTCCATGGTCTATTATAATAAAGCAAGAGCGTCTCCCCCCTGTAATGAATGCACATCTTTTTACCAGGAACCCAACCCTAGGCCTAGCTTTTCAATAATGCTAAAAGACTGTGTTAATTCCCAGGTTTAAAGCAAGCAGATTCCAGAAAAACTCACGGCTCCACGGCTATGAGCCGGAGGAAGATTTTGCTTTCTATGTCGTATTTGAAGAAGGTTTAGTGATGTGTATCAACAATCCAGTTTAAGCAAAGTTTTCAGGTCATAGGGCATCAAATGTGAAAGGCATAGCCCTTTTACAGTAATGTTTTTCGAAACATACACACTGCAAAGTTCAAGAACTTTTGCTAGGCGTGATTGCCTTAGAAGACGAAGGTTTATGCTGAAGATTTGACAACCGGTGGAAAGGTTGGACATCTTTCTAGACTTTGAATGCAAGCAATGATAGTCCCTTCTTTCGAGGCATCATGTTATGGTTGGAACAATTTTCCTTCCCTTGTAAGTCATTGAGCTCTTTTGCAGCTATGTAAAGTTTGTCCTTACCCCCGATAATTAACTTTGGAGGACTTAGTGTGTGAAGTAACTGAAACAAGAATAACTCCTCTTAGTAAGACCCGTTTGTTTTATCAATTTTCTTAACTGACTGTTGCAAATTTCAATTGAATAGACTGCTACATAAGGTTGTATCTTCATTGTAAAATAATTGCTCTTTGATATTGCTTCAAACTTAATGCTCATTAATTTTAATTGTTGCACAGAACTATTGACGCCACAATTTTTAGGGAAGTTTGCTGCTTATGTGCAACACAGCAACCATTGAGTAGAAGTTTAATCATTTTAGCTTGACTGTAGATGACTTTGATCTGTCATTTCTCTGAAATATTTCTATATTTTAGAGAGATGTTAGTTTTTCACATTGATAAAACTTGCATAAGGTAAGAAGAAAGTGTTTGGCCTAATAGTACTTCATGTAGGAAAAGTGGGTTTAGTAAGGAGTTATATACCTCCCGTTTTTCTCTCGTTTTTAGATTCTAATCTCTCGCTTTTGCAGTTTTTTTTTAATTAAAATATATGACTCTTCAGTTTTTGAAGGGAATTTGGTTGGAATGTATGATGTATCTTTTCTTGACTACTTAACTTTCGTGCACTTCTGACTTTGCGTTCGGTACTTTACAGGTTTCTCGTACTTTTTGTAAATGTAAAAATGGACTCTTCTGATTTCACAGATGTCTTGTTCTGTCTTGGCAATGAGAGCATAGTTAACGCACTTATTTGATTAATTTCGAAGACAGAGAGTCAAACTACGTTCCACTGTGATGGTCGGCGTTTTACGTTCACGGACTTAGTTTGATTTGGCTTTGTGATTGTGCAACAAAGCGTTAAAAATTTGAATTATGGTGGGAGCATTGCAAGTTTTCAGTGTTCTCTACTTGATGTGTGTTTCTCTTGGACAAGTTATTTATTGTATTTGGAATATTTGAGGAATTTCTTATTATCTAAAGACGATTATGGCAAGCAAGTACGAGAAGTGGGTTAACAGAAGTCTTTATGAGTGCCAGATGTTTGGCTTTACATCAAAGGCGTTCTTGGACTTCGGTAAAGTATCTACCCTTACTTTCGATCCATTTATTTGCTTAGGCTCATTATCTGCTATTTACATCGTTCTATTTTTCCTCTTGGCGGGTCAGCAATATGCTGCATGTTGCAAAGGTTGTCGATTATAACTGGTATAAAACTATTTCTGGTATCATTTAATGTTTTGTTGATGCGTTTGTTTGCTAGGAAATTTAGACGATTTCGCACCTTATGTAAGATTCACTCCATCGAAGAATGAGATTTAATTCCCGCAGCGAGCCTACGTTTGTACAGTTAGCTACCGTAGAAATCAAAAAGTATCAATTGTGAACTTCGAAACTGAGGATGAATTCAAAGTGTGTTTTACTACATGCAGCTGTCTCGATCAAAAGTCGTGCAAGGTGTAGAATTGTCCTAAAGCAATCAAAGCCTCAACTTTGACAAAGAATAAACGTGCTATATGTTTGGTGTACATTCTGGTTGCATTTGCAAAAGAACGAGCATATGTTAGTTGATTGTAAAATATGTCAAAGTTAATTTGTCTTTATCGTTTGCTACTGGTAGCCCTATTCTTTTACTTCATCAACAGCTTCCATGTTTCAAACAAAAGCAAATTGGTGATTTTTTGACAGGCTTGCATTTTTCAACATATAAAGTAAAGACGGCAAGCACAGCTGTACATTTTTGCTAGTACTCTATCTCAAGTAAAATACCATTCAACATTGCCAATATTCCTTTCAAATGATTATTAACACTTAATGTTAAATAGGCATCAATTTATCTACCCTATGCCATTCAGGTTTTATGTCATTTTCATTTATACCTATTTACTTATTAACAAATCACTCATGTTTCTATCAATGCACAACAAAAAGCCATGTAAATGGAATTGTTAATCATACCATATCATATAGATAAATTGTGGAATCACAGGCAAACTACCATTATGCAATGATTTTCAAATTGTAAATGCTACAAGATGGAAGGATACTTGAAGGTGTCCAAAAATGCCTTAGGTATTTCATCAAGAGATACATAACTATATATATAGATATATAGATATATATAAATATATATATATATATATATAATATATATATATATATATATATATATATATATATATATATATATATATATATATATATATATATATATATATATATATATATAATAACTGATAACTGATTAAGGCTTGTGCCGAAACGTTTTAAGAGTTGGAATTTTTTCTTGAGGATCTATTTATGTCTTTAAACATTTCTTTATGATTGGAGCAATTTGAGTGTGTATATATATATATATATATATATATATATATATATATATATATATATATATATATATATATATATATATATAGCTAAAATATATGCATACATATAAATATATATATATATATATATATATATATATATATATATATATATATATATATATATATATATATATATATATATATATATATATATTTGTTACATATATATACATTTTGGTTTGTTTAGTAGAAAAGTATATATTTTTGATTTAGTCTCTTTTGTATGTGTTTGTATACAAGACAGATGAGGACCTGAGCTAGCTAGAGAGTTATATGGTTGTCTATTAGGTAGAACTAGCAGTGGGTACTTTATCATCCAAATGAGCTTCTTTTCACATTACTGTGTTTCAAATGCTAGGTGAATAATATCATGTTAAAATAGTACTTTCCTTTTGCATTTTCCATTCCTAGCTTCCAAGATCCTAGTTTTCTAAATTACTCAGCTGAAAGAGACATTCACACAAAGGCTGTGTCCTTGTCTTGAGGCTGGACCCCTGTCCATTTTCTACAAAATGATAGAAGTGCCCTTTTTTCTTTGGAAGCTGTGAATTGGTTTATTGCATGCTTTGTAAATCTGCTTATAGTCATCATTGAATTTGAAAGTAGTGAAATCATTAAATTTCATATAATATTTCTGTCATTTGTATAATATTATTATTCAAAGCCTTGTGCCCCTTTAGGCAGGGTTGGTCCCCTGCCTTTGAAATTTCCTGATTAGTTTACATATATATGATGATTATTTACAAAAGTATGGGTTGTTATAAATATCCAATCTCTCAAAAGCAAATGGAAGAATCCTGCTATATCTCAATCCAAAATTACAATTAGTGAAATTTTTTTGTTTAAAGACTCTAAATCATGACATTGGAAAGTGTTTCTAAAGAACCTTTTCTGCTCTTCAGGTAACTGTATGATACCAAATGCCTAACATTGTTTTTAGTCCTTATTTTTATACTTTTAAGAGAAAATTGGTTTCAGGTAGAGAAAATAGCTACTTATTTGTATGCATGAGTTGAATGCCCTAGGTATAAATTATTAACTAATATTTCCATGTATGCATGTGCAAATCAAAGTGGTATTGTTACCTTACCTATCTCTAGGGAGTGATGACCTTGAAAGGGCAGTTTTTGGATGTTTAACCTACAGAAGTTGCAAATATTCAATTTCTCTATTGAGAACTTCACAGAGGAGAAAACTCCTTCTTTTGCAAAACATCTATGTCGCCACAGAGAAGAGGGTGCTATTTTTAGACTTATAAACCAGCTAGGCATCATCACTTATTGCTGTTTTTTGCTCTCCTTTTAAGGCGCACGATCACGCGCGTGCGCCTCTGCACGTGCTTCGATGAGACGAGGTGCGTGTTTCATCATAATTGAATTGAACTGCTAGTTATTACACTATAAAGAAGGCGTTTGCTGCAAAAGTCCTCGAAAATCAGTTTGGTAGGACAGACAATACCTCGCGTTCCCGAGCCAAGAGCCGTTAATCCCATCACCTGTAATTTTACTTGTTAAATGTTGATAACAAATTAATGGTCCTTATTAGGAGAGCTTAATAAAATTAATGACACTGAAAGCAGCCAATCAGATGCACCCTTTTTACTGTCATGTGAGGTTTGATCTGCATCTCGCTTTTTATTTTTTTATTCCCGTTCGGTTGCTATCAGACCTTCTATACTCTACTGGGTACCTGACGACAAAAGTACTTTCAATATGCTCTAAAGCCTTCCCGCTTTTTTCGTGTAGCACTTAAACAAAAAGTTAGATCCTTGGTGGCTTTAACAGATGCGGTAGCAGTTGATGGGTCACAAAAGTCAGATTCTAATCTAACACGAAAAAAACAAGACGAGGTGCTGAATGAAAGCAAGCTTGTATTAACTATAAGAATGTCAGTAACTTTTTACGCCTAGCTTTGAGCCGGTAGATACGTTTACTCAATTGTTACAGCAGTGGCTTGACGAAACTTTTTTGGGATGGGAACTTAAAGTGAAACTAAGGTGAAGAAATACCAGTAAATTAGAAAGGAAGTGTAAAGGTGAGTTACCACTTGTGCAAATTTGGTCACTCGACCCGTATGATCGCTGGAAAGTGGTCGCAAGACTGATTCACACTTGTTCGCGAGACTCTATGACCAATGTTCTAGCCATGCGTGGTAATGTCATTAAAAGCAATTCTATTGGTATTGCTCTTGCTCTGCGCAAAAAAGTAGAAGTCAATCCAACAACCAAAATCAGTCGCGCAATCGAAGATGACAAGGGAGTCTCGATCATTGAAACAAACCACATGTGACAAGAGAGCTACACGTGTTTTTTTTATAAGAAAAAAGTTTATAAGAAAATGAGGCTCACATGGCCAAAATCTTACGAAAATCCTAAGAAAATCACAAGGCTCAAGTTCAAGAAAATGCTAAGAGAATCTTTACATGCCTGAAATTGATCCTGGCTCATTTTTGCAAACTCTCGTACAAAGATCAACACTTATGGTGGCCCAACAATTACAGAGTAACCTGTTTCAGCCCGTTTATTCCTGCAAAAGTTAAGAAAACCTCAGCCTCAAATTCGTGAACAGTTAAGAAAATTGAGCCTCAGGAAAAAAAGTATTTTTCTTATAAAAAAAACGTGTAATCGCACGGTCGCGCAACCACATTCGCACAAGTGGAAACTCGTCTAGGATTATGTACTGCACACTCATATTTTCTGTCTCTCATTATGTTCAAATATCTGCTGATATACTTTTTGAAGTCATTATTTGTAGAAAGTATTATGTTTGTGGCATATGGAGCGTCGTAGGTTTATCCGATATTTAGCTTTTTGTCTTTGAGGGTGATTTACGAATAAGTACCTCGCTACTGAAACTTTTCCTTTTACAAATAGGAAGACGTAGAATGAAATTATATGGTTTAAGACTACATTAAATCCGGTGTTCGCATTTGTTGCTGTTTGTGTTTTGCGTTGTAGTAAGTAGCACAGTCATTGTTCATAATACTTGACATAGCAAATAATGTAAAGACTTTCTGTTTTAGTGTATAACGTGGTTTCCAAGGCAGCTGGAGATGCTATAGTTGAAGTTGATAGACAGATTAGCGATCATGTAAGTAGCTCTTGCGTTCGCATTATATAACTGCCTTTTCATATAATGCTTTCCAGGGCCCTAGAAAACTGGATTGGGGAGGAAAGGGGCATGGATGTCCAGTAGAAATTTACACCTTAGGGGCACCTCTCCAAAGGACTTAAAAGCATGCCGTGCTAAATCACTTTTGTGACCACTTGAGCATGAGATATATAGCTTAGTTTATCAAAGTTGCTTAAATTACAGATTTTCAGGAGATCTCCTAATACAATGTCAGCGAGTTATTGGATGGCATTTTGCCCTCACTCCCCCGCACTACCCGCGGGCCTAATACTACCCCTGTCTGTGTTTTTACTTTTGATCAATTCAAGTTATTTGCTCATCTTGAATATGATTCATTCTTAAGAGGCATGTGCGCCGTAGTCGACACTTCAGGGCTTTTTGTTTTTACGTTGAAATTTGCAGCGAAGGAAGTTTACTTATTAAGATCAATTTAACGAAGCAGAGTCCCTAATTATTCCACGCTGTTTTTGTGTCGTCTCTCTTTGGACAATTTCAGACCGTTAAGATTGGTCATTTCCCCGCAGCTAAACTGGTTTTCTAGTGCTTTTTGTAGAAGTTTTCTTTGTGAGCTAGACAATTTCCACTGTGCAAAGAACATCAAACCAGCTGCATCGTCAAAAACCTGCTAGTACCATATGCTGTCGGCTTTTTGTTATACAGTAGAAGCGTTGGGAAGCCATGCACCTTCCAGCTTTGTAGCAGAACCCACGAGGTGTCCTGATTCCTTAAACTATCCTAAATCTCCGCAGATACCGCTTACGTTATGTGAATCGGCTTTTGGATGCATTTTTTTTGTAACAGTACCTAATTTTTCGCTTAGTCTCAATATTCTTAATTTTTTTTTTTTATTTTGAGCCTAGGAATATCCTTAGATTTTTCTTAAATTGTAGAGCAATGACTCAAATACATGAAAAATGAAACTCAAACTTGCTTTGTTTTCTAAAGAAACTCAAATAAGCAAACAATCTAACCCTTGATGAAGCTTAAGCCTTGAATTATTCTTAAATCACTCTTGAATTTCAGCGATACTGGACCTTGATATTCCTACGGGCTATATTTTTTATGAGAAAGTGTGTAGAACAGAATGGATTTTAGTTCAGTTTCATTTATTTGTTTTGAAGTACATGCTTTAATTCGACTTCTTCAAATAAGAGCACTTTGTCTTCTGGCCTAAGAGTTGAGTAAATGCTACAATCCTTGCCAGAATAGTTAGAACGCTTTGCAGATTTCTGGCAGATATCCTTGCCATTCTTCCCTTCTCCCTATACAATGTTATGTCCCGGTGATGTAGCTGTGAGATTTTGAGCAAGTCATTCGTTTTACGGTGCTGCAATGTCCTATCTACAAAACTCAACATTGAAAATACGTGAAAAGTCTGCTGGTACTTCGTGCTATAGTGAAGTTCTGAAACTCAACATTGTTTTTTCGAAGGGGGAGGTAGCTGCATCCAAGAGCTCTGTTACTAACAGTACCTGCTCAATGAATATATTGTAGTCTAGTAGCAGTAGCTTGTGGGGTTCCAAGTATTTTTGACAACAATTATAGGTACAGTTTCATTTGTACTCGTATTCACGAAGGACCTGTTAGTGCTGCTTGTAGTCGCGTTTGTTTCAACTGTTGAAGAGTAAACACAAGCTTTTTGAGTGTCCAAAGCTTGGCATCGAGAAATACCTGTGATGAAATTATATTTCTTTAAATTTTAATATCAACCGGCGTTTATTTGGAATCCTTTTTTGGCTTTTTATCCCTAAATATTTGTTTTATTTTTCTAAACGACTGAACCAGCAATAGCAGGGGTGGGCAGCCTACGGCTGGTGAAGGAAATTCGTCTGGCCCGCGAACTTTTGTCTCACGTAATAAACATATTTGACGGATCTGGTTTACCCTCGTGAAAGGTTGTCCAACCCTGATCGAAAGTAATCTTCTGGCGCTAATGCTATTCGAAACAGGGTTTATAGTTGGAATTGCAAGGCCCATTTGGCTTGAAAATACTGTTAATTTTCATACTTATTCTTATAATTTCATACAAAAATCTCAATTCATTTTTATTTCATAATTCATTCTTAGCCTGAATTTTCAAGCATGCTGGATAAAGACACACGAGAAGTAAATATGCTTTAACTTATAATTTCCTTGATGAAGATTCGGTATTTCAGACTGCTTCAGTCCTCTCTTTGGCCGCATTGGAATTAGAGCTCTTTCAACCCATAAGGCTTTGCTTCACCTTCTCTATTTCAGGGTTCAAAGTCAACCTGAAAGCCCCGGATACCAGAGAGTTTTAGTAACTCCCCGCATGTAGGAACCTACCTTTTTTAGGGTCAAGCTGAATTAGGTTCTTATTTATAAGAAACTTAGATTATTTTAGAATATAAAGTTCCTTATTTGTGGGTGCATTTTATTTAACCTTCATGAAAATGAAAAATATGAATTCTGCTGGTTTTTGGACTTCCTAAGTTTTCATAGGTAAAGTGATGTCAACATGATCTATTATTGAGCTGCATAGAATACTGAACATGCGCAGCTGTAACTTTTTATAATGTTTTTACCTTATTTTTGAGAATCTAGAAGTCTTAAGCATCAAGAGTCAACCTGTCTACCCTATCTGCGTATTTATTTTTTTACGTATTTCCTTATCCTTTCTCAAGTATATGTACGCCCCCTTCATACCTGTCCTCATACAGAAGATGATTCAAGCATGAGTCGAAACGTTTATGTACATATGTAGCACCGTATTAGTCTCTATCAACAGTCATAAAACAGTCATACTTGGCAATCGTCATGGAATAGTCCTTCTTATCACACTGGATCAGTCGTCAATATTGCTAAAATCACTTCAACAATTTTGTGGACTCTTTTTTCGTCCTTCTTGTACTCCAATTTATAAAAAGCTGCGATTTCCACCTACAGCTTTAATAAGAACCCATTATTTATCAAATTGAAGCAGGAAAAACTGCCTGTAGGTTCTTATTTTGGTAGTTTTTTATATGCGGGAACTTACTGTATCGAGGAATTTCGTTTGGAGATCAGGGAATTTTTTTGCTTTATGAAGAATTTTTCTTATGCTGCTCTCTTTTCAAGTTCTGCGCTTTTCTCTTTTTGGAACTATGCTTTTTTTCTCAGATATTTTCATATCATTACCCTAAGCTCTATTTTTTGAACTATGCTGTATTAGGTAAGACAAATTGATCGAAACGATTGACTTGGAGCCCTGCTATCTGTCTTACGGTACTTTTCCATATATGCCATTGCAGGCATCACCCTTGTATTTGATAGAAAGTCCGATACGCCTTGTTTATATCCAAGAAAATTTTATCACCCAGTACTGACTTTTTCTTGGTTTTCTCATGGTTTTATTACTAAAACTTTCTTAAGAATTTCTTATCAAGAATGTTACACAGGCGGACAGGCACTACACAGTGAATACATTATGACAAGAAATATATCCAAATGAAGCAAATGAGATGATGTTCTTCAGTGAAGTTTGGAATTTCAAATGTGTATTAACTTATCATCTTTGTTACGTTTCAAAAAAATTCTAGTACTGAACTTTCTTAGCTTTTTGAGAAATCGAGTACTGACCACACCCATAACCACACCCAGCATGATATTCAAACTGTTCAAATTGAATTAAATGTAAAATACACAATTTACAATGTAATTTATGTAAAATATACATAAAACCATAATATAGGGTTGGTTCAGGCTACTACATTAGGAACTCATTAGAATAGCATAATCTCTTTGGCAAGAGGACTAAGCCTCTCCCTCGTAGCACTCCTAATTTTATCAAGGGGTTGAGCCCCCCCCTCCCGCCGACTCCAGTGTGTGACCCCAAACCCCATTGTAGGAGCGTCCTGAGACACTGATCATTTTCATATGACAGCTTATTGTAGTTCACTCCAACCTATTGTAGTTCTCTGATTGTATGTTGTCAGCATATGCAATAACACATTCTACTCTTAGAAATGCTTTGAAAAAGTCAAAGAGATGTTGGACAAGAGACTGGACATAAATATTGACAGATTAGAGGTAACTGTTTATTTCGTCGTCTCATACTACTAATTGCTATCGGTGGTAAATTTTGCGACTGTGGTATATCAATCGTTGTTTCTGCCCCTCTGTCAAAGAGTAGGCTCAGTGGACATATGTTTTTATCTTAACTGAGTATGCTAACTTTCTTCCTCTCAATTGCCCTATTTCACCAACTTCCTTCATCTAAAACTGTTTTAAACCTCCCTCCCCCTCCTGCCAGTTATCTTCTTGTGCGTACAAGTAAGAGATTAGGGTCAAATTAGGTTGATCTCCTCGCTTATCCCACTTATGTGTTTGATCCTTTTTTAAAGTTTCAGCCCATTGTTAGGTTAGATAGTACCATCCATCTTTTGCTCATATTCTTGGTCTTCAGTAGACTCAATCACTCGTCTTCATTCTCACACGATGATTGTTTAGGAAAACTGAACCTCGGCCTAACTGCACAAAGTATTGAAGATAGCTTTTTCATAAGATTATATAGAAAAGATCGCATCTTTGTTGTGTTTAAAAACATTTTTAAAGAGTTGCATTGTAAATCCCCAAATTATTCTTTCCCCTAAACCCTTTCAGCTTCTTTTTCTTTATGGCAGACCAGCGTACCTGTACAATAGCTTTACTAATGGTTCTACTTCACACAAAGTAAAATACCGTAGACTTATCTAGACTCCTTAACTATAGCTAAATATCAAAACACACTGCATCAGTCCCAGCTGCATACGATATACTGTGCTTCTATTGTTTGCTTTTGTCCATATTATGTCTTTTTTTATCTCTCTTTCACACTTTTTACCTCTTGTTATTAATATTTCGTAAGTTGCGGGATCTTTATTTACAAAATAAACGCCCACTGGTTTGGCCTAGAATTTAGTTTGGTCTGTCTTGCTAATGTAGAATGATACCGAGGCAAAGTAATGGTAGGTTATAGTTGTATATAAAGTCATATCTCGTTCTGTTTTGCAGCTGTTTGCGAGGCACAACACGTTTCTAATACCACAAAATGTCGTACTGCCGTCCGATAAAGTATGCTATTATAATTCTATTTGGCACTGAGTATTATCAATTTCTCTAGATCCAGTGGCGTAACAGAACGGTTTGGCGCCCTTAGGAGTATTTTGCTTGGGGACCCTTTCAAACTTAAGATTTGTCAGATCTATACAAAGCAATAAAGATTTATATAATTAAGGGTGAAAAGAAGCAGTAAGCAGCCTGTAGAAACTGGGAGAATTCCGGCTTATTAAATGCTTTGTCACATCAATAAATGCGAAAGCAATCCCTTGGGAACTTTTGAAAGGCCCCTGTACTCAGGGGCCCTTACTTAGTTGCTCTAACCTCACCCTATGTCTGTTACGTCACTGTCTAGATTCCTACCACTGCCCCATGTTAAATAAGAATGCTTTCAACGCCATTTTGAAAATGTTCGAGCAAATAACAACTTTTGTGTGAGGAACTTTTTTGACTGATATTATTCAATACAGACTTTATATAATGAAGATGCAATTTTCTCTGCATCGTGCAGAGCTGCTAAGCCGACCACAAGATTTTAATGAATCATGTATCTCTCCTCCTTTCTTAAGGACTCTCTGTCTAAATTTCTCTTGCTTTAAGAATCCTTACCTTGTAGATCATATTTTGAAACTCATATAACACTTCAACAGGCCGAAAGCAAATATCCCTGGGATATCTAACGCTCCATTCCCAGGGCTCATTAATGTGCGCCAGCGCACAAGCGCCTCTTGCAAGCGCAAAATAGTACACTCCAAATCTACTGATTGATTGTTGCTACTTACACATGGTAGTGTAACATCATTTGCTCGTTGTTTTTTATAAGAAACCTAGCTCAAGGCCTAGTAGTAAAGTTTTCTTAATTTTTGGCCACATTTAAGTTCTAAAAGTTTCGTAAAAGTTTCTTAAAGCAATGAAAAAATTGTAGTGATAACAAAAGCAAAAAGAAAAGCCCTTTCTTTTGTAGTAGTACACATAGGGCTTAGCACATAAGACATACTGTAGTGGAAACTTGTTAAATCCATGGAAGAAAAAAGGGGTTTCCAAAACTGTGAAAGATGGTAGCGAAGCTAGAGTTTTTTAACTCTTTCCTTGTCTAGTACCAGGTTTCTTATAGACATGTTTCTTAAAAAAAATAACGTGAAAGAAAAACCCAGTAAAGGACAGGCTTGTTTTATCTACATCTAACCTTCCGTAACATCCTGTTTTCATTTGTAGATGCATTTTGTGCTCAGCTATGTCATCACAAGCACAACACGCTGTTAATGAGCCCTGTTCATATCTTTTGTTGTATTTATGACCCTTTCTCCTATCGACTTAATGTCTTATTTTATGATAAATTTTGCGTGTTTCTTTTCGTATTAAAGTGATTTTGTTTCAAGATTAGTCTATGCCTATATGTTAATAATTAATAATTAATGAGTTAATGTTGCCTTTCTTGTTTTCTTCTTGCTAGATTCAAGAAGATTTTCATGACACAAAAATCGACGAAGAAGATATAGACCAAAGAACAGCGGCAGTTATTAAAGAGATTGTTGCTGTATGTTGATTTTGGTACCTCCAATTTTATTGTACCAGAATTCTTGATGTTGTTGATTTAATGGTAAAGTGCTTCTGAGCCACAGCATTTGGACGACAGGCTCAATCCCCCCTTTTTGCCGCAATGTCCTACTCTGCAAGCCATTTCACCCCTACGAGAGTCGTATCAGATGCCTTCTATGTTACTCCATCGTAGGTACTTTGTCTAGGCACCTCTGAATATCCTATAATTCTGCTTGATTTTTGACAAACGTCGTTTTACTTCTAGAGCTACAAAATGAGAATTGCTCTTCAAAAAGACCTTTCAAGTTTAGGCGACCTGAAGAGTATGGTAAGTAACAGTTAAGCTCATAGTCGAAATGAGATTGTAGGTAGTGTAGACCGTTTGTCATATTTTCTAGTTGTAAATCATTGAAATACGATATAAAAAGTCCCAATGCCACCAAAAACATAAATTTACGCGGAGTTTGTGAAAGAAGGTATGCCAGTAAGAATTTCCTTCGCTAGAGTGTTTCGTGAATTAGTCGCCTAAAAGCAAAATCGATATTGAGATTGCTACTCTTGCATTGATAGGCTATGAGTGGCGGGGAATTTAAATGTCCTTGGTAAAATAAAGCAGGTAGAAGTTTTATCGGCGCCTGAGAGTGTGTTCAGCTATATTCTTATGATTGTAAACTGGAAGCTCAACCTATTGCCTCTTTGCTCTTTGCAATTACTCAATTTCTGCGGGAAACATCGGGTAACAACCTTACGTCCAACTGATTGTATAATAATAATAATAACTAATATTTTGACAGGTTAACTTGTTCAGACTTAAACAGTCTGCTATATAATCATTGCGAGACTAGTCTGCCTATTGTTGTATTTAAGCAAACAATCACAGGCTAGGGAAATTACAGCATTTAACTGCATTTTCGTTATCTTTGCAAGATTGGGAATCTATTTTGGCACCAACGCTTTGCCCGTCCTATCGATTAGTAGTATCAGCGACAAATGGTCTTTATTCTTCACTGTTTCAACGTTGTTTGAGTTTTGGCTCTACCAAAGCCAGATATCTCGTTGTCAAGTTGGAAACACTGGCTTTGAAAAGCCATGAACAAATGACATGGAAAGCCTTTTTGGTCAACTTATTGGAATTCTGCTCCATGATCAAACCGCAGCTTATGCTAATGAGTTATATGCATGACTCACTTCCATATAAATCCTGTGTTTCACCATTCTTTTGGTTTTTGAAACTGTCTTTTTAGATCTCTCCCTAACCAGTATCCTTTCTTGTCTGACTAAGATATGTTAGTTTTAAGAGGACGTAGTCAAGTTTGTATTTTAAACAAGCGTTCATATAGTAGTACCTTTGTAGTCAAGCTTTTTCCAACAGAACTGAAAGATCACAGTCTGTTTACTGACTGTTAGCATATGCATCTAGGTTTCTCGTCGCAAAATATAAAACACAATAGAAAAATGCCTACTGAGTGCATGTCCTAAAGACCTCTAATTAACTAAACGCCATGGTGAATGTGTAGATTTTTGATAGATAAATATACCACATATATATTTTGAAATACCTAATTTTTCGCTGAGCCTTATTGTTCTTGAAATTGTTTGATTTTAAAGCTAAGAATATCCTTAAATTTCAGCGATTTTGAGCCTTAGTATTCATATGGACTATATTCTTATAATGAAAAATGCGTGGCAGACACTGTCCAAAGGGTTGCTGAGTTGTATCATAGTGTAATGACTCTCAGACAGGATAAATGGATTCAAACCAAGGTTTATGAATCTGACATTCGGTTTGTTTCCTAACAAAAAGTTCAAATAAGCAAAAGTTCTGAGTTTTGATGAAGCTTGAGCCCTGCATTATTCTTAGATTATTCTTTAATTATGAGCCTTAGTATGCTTACAGACTGCTCTACATTTTCTTGTAGAGGAAAGTTTATATGATAATATATTAGTAAATTATGTTATATTTATTACACTATGTTATATATATTGTATTTTGTATCATATCATGTTATATTATGTTATATTATATTGTATTATACTGTATATCATATATTATATTATACTGTATATCGTATATTATATTATATTATATACTATTATATTATATTATATTATATTGTTATATTATATTATATTATATTATATTATTATATTATATTATATTGTATTATATTGTATTATATTATATTATATTATATTATATTATATTATATTATATTATAGTTTATTATGTTATATTCTGCTATATCATATAACATTATTTTATATTTTACGATATATTTCATCTTATTTTTATATTTTATTAGCTTATGTTGCATTTTATGCATCATATAGAACTACTTTATTACCTATCTCTTTAGTTCGAATTTTTTCCTCTTCTAGGCAGATGAACTGTTGAGCGATATAGACCAATCTCAAATTCCAAGCAGTACGCAACTCGCCTTTGTTTGTTATTTATACTTATTCTGTCGAATATGACTTTTTACTTATAAATTCTCTTTTGAATGCGGACATACTTATAAACATTTAAGCGAAGTGCTAGGATATTTGAAAATGTTTACGGATTCATTGCTTGCTCCACAATTTTGTTAGAGTCAGATCATAGTACTCTCATCGCTTAGAACTATCTATCAAATTTCTTGTCTCTGTTAGAAGAGGATATCTCACTCACATGCCAGAATTTGCAATCCTTTATTGATACCCTCAAGACTTTGGAACAGACTGGAACAGAGCAGAATTCGGTAGAGCTGTCATAGTATGGTAGGCAATTATTTTCTTTATGAAAATCTTTTGAATAATTGCTATATTTTGTCAATGCAAAGCAACCGCTTATTCGATCCCAATGTGAAGCATCTTTCATAAGATTTGCTTATATATCAACTATGCTTTCATGACTAGTGCTTTCAAAGTATACAAATCAAATCAGTTCAAATCAATTCAAATCAGTTCAAATCAATTACAATCAATTCAAATCTATTCAAATCAAATAGTTGATCATCCCATACATTACTTTCTTGCTTCCTTGGGACCTTCTGGTATTTATTTTGAGACACACTTTTGTTATTTTTTGTTCTTCCTACAATTATTGTTTTTTTTATAAAAAAGCTGAATCATTATCAAATGTTGTATATTGTAAGTACCCTTGATAGGTAGAAATTGGTGACCTTTTGTCTTGTTGGACTATGAATGGTACATTGTATTGCTAATATTGTGTCAGTTGTTTTTGATGTTAATGACAAAAAATTCTGCGTGTAATCTCTTCAGGCCAATGCGAGCAGTTTCCTTGTAATGCACCTAGTGTTGCAGAGCACCATTTAGATCCATTATTTTTCTAGTTACTCTATTTGCCTACTGTACAAGTAGAGAAATTGTTCATGATTTTCACAGAAATACTGTGTAGAGATCTCTGTAACACGAATGAACTACCTTTGGGAAGTTAAAAAATAAATTGGAAATTCTCCCATGGTTTCCCAATGATACTCAAAGGCAACTAACAAGTTAAAAAGTCAGTTGGGAATTTTCCCAAAGCTTCCCAACGAACGATACGGGATTAACCATACATTTTAGAAAGTCAATTGGGAATGTTTCCAAGGTTTATCAATGATACTCAAATAAATCAAACAAATTTTAACATCAATTGGGAATTTTTTCAAGGTTTTCCGATGAAGGAAAAGTAGCTGATACTCTAATAAACCAGGCAGAATTGTTGTTTTTGCAAGATTAAGATTTAGATAAGATTTAGATTAATCATGGCCCATCTTCAATTTGGAATTGAACTCCTTACGCTGTTCCTTGTGTCATTATTAAAATCTTGGATTAAGATGGTCTTTTTATGTACTCCTAAAGCCCCAGAACACTGAAGAACAAATAGAACAATAATCTTCAGCCACTTAGAAGTTTCCTGCAATTGAATTTTGATGTAGGACAGAGGGTGGGTAACCAAGCCAAAATCAAGAGGAAATCAAGAGTATTATTCCTGATCCCTTAAAGCATGTTCGACCCACAAGAAGCTCTAGTCACTCACACCCTTTCCAAGTCATACTATCTAATCCACGGACTCTTTCCCACAAATCTTCTTTCATTCCAAGAACTTGTAAACTTTGGAAGACCTTACCTTCCACTTCCTTTCCTGAATCCTGCAACTTATCTTCCTTCAACTCTAACATCAACAAACTGGATCTCATCTCCCTATCTAATTAACTTTCCTTTCTCTTTCTTCCTTTGTCAGGGCTTTGTTATAGGCTCTATTGGCCTTTCCCTGACATTACATACTAAAAAAAAAGAAAAAGCAAAGCGGGCAAAATGTACATCGAACTAAGCACAGCTTCCATTGGTCAGACCTTAACAGATGTAAACAATTTTACACTACACAGAAGTTAATATAGAATGAAACTATCTACTCGCGGGTCACAGAAATTCCCTTCGCGGGCCGGATTGTGTCCAATGGGCCCTAGGTTGCCCATTCCTGAGGCAGAATGACATTATGAATAAGATCCAATAGGCTCATTTCGGCAGCAAGTCAATATCATAATTTATCCCATTTTTATTCCAATTGTTCTTTTTCTCGGATTTTTATTTTTATTTGCAGGTGGATGTCTGATCAGTGCCGTCTGTTATCTTGTAAAGGAAAACTGGTTTTCGTTAATAGTTGTACAGTTTACTTGGGACTCATCTCAATGTCAATAGTTTACTCTGCAAAATTTTGTAATTTATTTGTCTTCATTGACATACTGAATTTATTATGAGCTATGTAAAACTCCAAACATCACACACGCTATCTTCTCATTTGGCTTGATGAAAGTTTTGTTTGCTCCACCATCTTTATCCCCTTATGGTGTCCCTGCGTGGTGCATGCACTCTTTTTCATACGACCAAATAGTTTTGGCCTATGCTCCATATTCCTATTTTTTTGATGATTTTAGACTGAAATGTCCTTATAATTGTTCGTATGTTTTTAAGAGTGATTGATTTTTTATGCAGATACTTTCAAAACTGCATACAATATACAGTGTCTGAGATACTCGGCCGGGTGGGGGGGCTGCTATTGAAAATAACAAAACAAGTGCTGATGTGTACTACCAATCTCATCAGAATTTGTTGGTAGAAAGAAGGCTGGTATTTGAGTGCTTGTGATAATTCTCATCTAAAACTAAGCATAGTCTAGCAGTGTTTTTGTTTTTTGGCAAATCCAGCCTCAGAATTCGTATTAAGTGTGCTATTATAAAACAAAGGAGTGTGGCTCAAATAAAGTGTCGCATATGAACAAGTGTCGTCTCCAGCAGAATTATAGGGACAGTAATCCGAATTTTCCTTCGGATCTGTCTTGCACCGTTGTCTTCAGTTCTATACCTCTACACTCAACCCTCTAATACAGTTGGATTTCTACAGGTTGCTCTCCATATCTTAAAATAGGCAATGTTTCTTTAATCTCACACATAGTTCTGTATCTCTTTTTTATCGCTGTTCACTTGGTTCGATTAATTAATATTGTTTTCTGAAGATCAGGGAGAAGGTGCATTATTATCTAAGTATCTCATGTATTGCATATGATTGCTTGAAATATTCATTGTATTATTTTAGCAAGAGTATTTACATGATGAATATGAAATAGAACAAACAAGGGAAATATGTTTTGGTTTTTATTCGTCCAGCTCCTAATTTACTCCTTTTTAGATGCACCTGTCGGCTTCCAGCATTATGGAATACTTGCTTTTTATATAAAACCAAACTCAAAATATTTTATCAGATCTAGCCTTAGGTGTTTCTTAAAGTTTCCTTAAAATCCTTGAAGACGATTCGAGAATTCAATATTTTAATTGATTTCATGAGCTTAGACTTAATTGGTACAGTGTGCAAAAAGTGAGTTATATTTAGTTATGAGTTTGTGTCCAGTTAAGTGATAAGTTCCTTGTTGAAAGTTCGCAACTTTACTTCTGAAGTCAAGCCTGCCTGTTTTTTTTAAATGCTTCTTAATTTCTGCCTGATTTGAGCCCCATGTTTCTTACATAATTGCTGTTTCTGATATACCCGTTTCTTATATACTTGTATTTTACGAAAAATCATGCATCACACATGTGTGTACTGCACTCCATAGTACTTCTAAAGAATTTCCACTAGTGGGGATATTTCTCAAAAAGGGCCATAAAGATGGAGAAAAACTTTATGATGGCGCCCTGTAGAAACATTGCTAGGACGTAGGCAATACACATTTCACGTTCAACGTGATAAAGTTACACGATCTTTTTCAATGATGCTACATTAAAGGTTATCCTAATGCTTGAGTGAGTCCAAACAATTGGGGAAGTTATTTGATTTTCCCGACCACTACTGGGTAAAGTATTGGACCTAGCCTATTGGGGACTTTTCCCTCAAAAGTTAGTATATTTAAAAGTACCCTGCTGTACTTTTTGCCTAGTTTTAGCTTGTTTTTCCTTCCCACCTGTCTTGTGTTTGCATGGGCAGTCTTACCAGTGACTTAAATAACATTGTTTCGCTCAGAGAAACATACTGGCGCGGCATGCATTGAGTAAGAGACAAGACAGATACAGACACAGGCAAGCATTCACCATAGGGTGTAGGGTTATGTTTTACCAAAGGGAACTAAATTTGCTGTTTTCGTTCCAAAATATGGATAGCCATAGGCCAAACGAGCGCCATTTTTAAAACGTACGAAAATCCGACGGTGTCATAGAAACCCTTGTATACAGGTGTTACGTCATATTAATTAGATCACAAGCAGAGAGCAGAATTAAACATAGATTTCACTTTTAATTATCGAATGGATTAATTTTAATCAAATAGAAGTTTACTTTATGGCCAGAATGCCGAAAACAAAGGGACCCTTGCAACTTTTGTCGAACTCTGGCTTCAAAGAAAAAATGGTAAGTTATTGAACTTAATCCTCTGTTAATCGGCAACATTGCAAACGATAAAAAGTTCTGTCATCATACATCTTTACAACAGGTGTGTAGATGTGCTATTTAACTAAAGTCATTAAATATTGCAATGAAACATCTTCCATATTTCATTTGTGTTTGCTGCAGCTTCAATGATCTCTCTCATCAAGAATTGTCTGCTTTTTGGGGCAGTAGTGTAGAGAACCAGTGCCTGCTGACATGAAGTTTGATTATCTCAAGTATCCTAGCATATATTTACATGAAACTGCTTATATTACTCTGGTACCTCTGTGGGTATCCAGTCACTTGCAGCAATTTCCCTTTGCTTCCCTCCTACGAAACAAATCGCTAACCTCCCTAGAAAGGAAGCCCTGACAAATCTGTTGTCCAATGGAATTAACAAGGACCCCTCAACAACTATTTGTTGATTTGACAACTGACAGTATTTTACATGCACTTAAAACTTAATTTCGATCACTCCTGTAAAAACATTGTTGGTACTACAGAACTTCACTATAGCACGAAAAAGCGGGAACATTCTTTTAGCATACTAAAAGCTCTGAGTGTCGGACGAAAAAAGCTTTCAGTATGCTAAAAGAATGTTCCCGCTTTTTCGTGCAATAAAAAAACATTGTTCAACCAGAAGTTCACCATCTTCAGTCATCTTGCACCAATTCAAAGTTTTCTTCTGTGCCAAGTCCCATAAAATTAATAGTTTTTAAGAACATACTCCGTACGAACTCAATTTTTACGATTCTTTGTAGTATACTGTTTGCATACTATGTAGTAGTAACGCACGTAAATTTTATTTTCTAGGTCCAGTCAGATGCGACGTTAAACACATTTTTATGTCAGTTTCGCTATTTTGTATCCAACATTGGTAATATGAGTGATTTCGTCATATTTTCACAAGATATTTAATTCAATCGTGACGACTTGATACTGCTATTTACCGCAATGTCTCTCTTTTTCCTCAATCCACTTCGATACTAATGTTATATAGTTATAATAAAAAGCAAGATAACTGTGACCTCCTACATACTCTTATCAACAGTATTTGTAGATAGAGTTTTATCTATGCCAACACAAAGTTTTCCATAGCTTTTGAATTATGAATTGTACATCTTTGCCTTGCCAAAATAAATGTACTTCAACTTAGCAAATAGCCATTATTTGCTAATGCCTATTGCTAATCTAAATGTTAACAGTTTTAAATTCTATATTCTCCAACTCCAATTCTCGTAGATATTCTACACTCCATGGTAAAAGTATTTACAAACATAAATGAAAAAAGTGGAAGGGTTTTGGAGAAATTAAAAGATGAATGGTACAGAAACTTCACCTTCTCGCAGGTAATACTTGTGCTATGAGGGTGATTTTGACAATATTCTGACACTGCCAGCAATAAATTTCATCTATTTTACTACATTCTCACTTAGTCGTAAGTATCTAAGCTTGAGAGTCATTACTTTAAGGTACATGCCAAATAGGTTACAGGCATACTCGAGTATTAGCTGGAGAGAATTGCTAGACAAGGACATTATTGTGTTTACTTTTAGTTGATAAGATCAAAGATTGAGACTAGAAATGCTTCATTATCTAAAAAGTAAATTCTTTCCTATTTGACACAAGAAATAAATCTAGCTTTATTAATTGAGATCTTTTATACTTTGCTTGAATGTAAATGGATGCGCTTTAGATCTAATGTTGTTTTCTGTACAAGGTAAAGTTGCATGCCGCCACTTGCCTTGATGCATTGTTGGAACTTTATGCAACGGTAATTGCATTCCTTTGCTGTAAATTTAACCTGATTTGCCTCTATAGTGAAAAAGCCTGCAAACGTCCTTGACCATAATATATTTTTATCAATTGCTTAGCTACTGTTTTCTCTAGTTCTTAGTTAGCTGTCATTTGTTTGCTCAACTCATAACTGTTATTCTTTATAATTTCCCTGTACATTTAAACTCAGTTGTGAAAACTCTTGAATTCATTGGCATATGAAAGTGAATATGCCTTTGCTCATTTCAAGGTGGAAGGTGATATGTTCTTGGTCTCAACAATGAACTTTGCCAAAGTGTTCAAGGATGTAATGACATCTTTGGCAACTTTTTATCGTGATATTGCGATGGCAAATCAGGTAAATACTATACAAGCAAATGCTGTGTTGACTCTAAATAAGAAAATACCTGGATTGCATTTATAATCAAAACCTGGGATTATTCGAAGTAAAATTTACAGCTCTAGGCAAAAATTGACTTCTTGACAAATCGTCTCATTTCTTATTAGTGACTATTATCTTCAAAATTATGCTTTTAATTCACACGGCAATAATTGATCTGTCTTCTTCATTCAATTTCAACTCCAACCCTTCTCTATGGTTAAGCCTAAGTTTACTCGTTATTTTTCTTTCAATTTTCGTCTAAAAAATCTCCAAAATACATCAATTTTGTGCTGAAACTCCAATTGCCCTTTTCCAACACCAGCAGCAAACCCGGCTAAGAAGAGCAACAAACTCCGCTAAGAATGAACCCTGATGAAAAGCGATGAGTATGCCTAGTGCAGGTAGCAACATGCCCTCTGGAAAGAGCAAAACTTAACTAAACAAAGAGCTCTTTAGTTGAGAGGTTGAAAATAACAATACACTGTTATGCAAATATAGAGTTCTCAGGTGTTTCTTCGTCGGTTCATATGCACTAGGGAACGAGTACTTGAGCTATATAGAAAATTTCCTATTGGTTCTCAAAACAGGGTTCTTGAGAGCCTGGAAAACCTGAAAGAGTCAGGGAATTCAATTTGAAGTCAGGGAAAACCCCCAGAAAGCCTGAAAGTCAGGGAATGTTTTTTGGTCGAGGAATTTTTCCACCCTCTTATTGTTTTTGGTCTTTCATTTTCGGTACATATACTAAACCATTTGCTTGGTCGGTGAACCTGGGACACCTGGGAACGCCCGGGAAATTTGTTGAAATGTCCTGAAAATCCTGACAGAGGAGAGTTTGATGTATAATAGGCGACGTATCTACAGGTTTATTTAATATGACGTATACTAAGGATGGCATTAGAGCACGTATTTTAAAAATGGCATAATGACATTTTGTATTTTTGATATTATTTTTTAGCAATTATCTCATTATTTTGCTAAATAATATACTAGATGTTATTCCCTTCTTTCCAGAATCTTGAAATACATGAATTAAATGCTTACATTGCATCTCTATATGAGAAAAATCAGTCAAATATGGCTACCTTTAACAAAAAGTTTGAGAAATTCAAGCAAAATGCGGCTATTCAACTTTACCAGTGTACAAGGAGATCTGGATTTGACATTGACATGTGCAGAACAACAGCTAGGCCATTTTTTCAGTTGCAAAAACTCAACATTGGGGAAACTGTGGAAGGAAGCTCCTGTGCGAGATACAACGCCACTGGTGAATCTGTTGCAGACCATCCGCTCGAGGAAAAAGAGAAATATCCGGTGACAAAAGTACCTGTTGATGGTACTTCGACTGATGCCAAATCTGATCTTACTAACCATGAAGAGCCGAAACATAATCAGAATACTGTTTGCAGTAGCAATCGCTTAAAGGATAATTGCAAGGGCAAAAGTAGTGATTTGAGTAATTGCATTGTAGACTGGTCCAAGACAAAAATGAACCAAACAGAATTACTAAAGCATAGTGATCCGGCATTTGAAAATAATGATAAACCAAAACGAGAGATTCTCATTCGATCCAATAATAATATTTCGTGTCCATCATCCTCTAAGGTACGCGGGATGAATTATTGTAGCTCTAAGGTTGAACTTCATGCAAGCCAGTTTTATTCCTTGCACCTTAAAAGAAATGCTGAGAGCCAGGCTTCGATAATGAAACTTAATAGGCTTCTTAATAATGACAACAAAGTTTTCTGCCAAACAAGCAACTTGAATTCCTACGCAGTTCGAAACTCTGCCTCTACTTTAAACTGTAAAGTTACTAGTAATTTACACAAAAGATCCAGACAACATGAATCTGAAGCAAGCACGGCACTTTTCCAAAAGAAAAGAGTAAAATGGAGCCTGTGAATTACGATTAATAAAAAATGTGAAGTAAATCTAATGATGGTAATTTTGAGTTTAATTCGCTGGTAGAAACTAAATAAAGTTACTCTAATTGAGTTGTTATTTCTTTTTTTCTCTTTTCTATCTAATCGAAATAGCAACTTTGGTGCTACGAGGGAAAGGTAACATTCGACAAAAATTAGTCCAATTTCTATTGGAGCAAGTAGAGATTCCGGCAATCACAGATCACAATATTTAGGCAACATCTACGGCGTCCTAGCAAGAGGTGTGCACTAGAATTACCGACCTAGAAGACCCCTACCGTTTAAATCCCGTTTAAATGGTCTAGACAAGAGACAGTGGAACAATTCCAAAGCTGATGCTTTTTATCCACTGTTTTTATGTTTTTATCTCTATCTTTGGGTGGCTCAATTTGCCAACCGAGGCTCTTTCTCTAAAACGAGGATGGATGATTTCTTGTCTTGTTGTTGTTGTTGACAAAATTGCCATAGTGTGTGATGTGACAATGATTTTAAAACGGAACAGGGCAGCTGGAAGTCTGTTGCGAATCGATTATTGTATTTCAAAGAGTAATTGCCTATGTGAATAGGAGGTAATATTTTTGTTAAGTAGACATCTTACATTGCGAGCGCTTTAAATTATAAAACTAAATTAAATTGAATAATTTTGATAGTTTTGTTGTGAATGTGCTGTGTGAATAGGGTGGATATTTTGTTGTTTTTGTAATTATATCTAATTTTCAACTCTATCTGTTTTTGTGGATAAGAACAATAGTTAGCACCATTATGAACTTAGGAACAGCACCCAGTGTAAGACAATTATATACTGCTTTTTGAACAATATGGACGCCTTTAAGGTGATTATGACCAGAGTTGTTTTTAAGGCATATAGTTGTCCAATATAAGGGAGCAGTCATGAACTCTCAGAGGAAAAGAGATGGAGGCAAATGAAAAAGTAGCTTCAACCATTTTTTCCCAGTGAAATATACAAATATGATTTGAAACCCCAGTCTGAGGACTCAAAATGTTTTAATGCCCCACCTGTGAATGCAATTGTTGAAATTATTACACACCTACGATATTGGTGGATATTCTCTAGATAACCAACCTGCCACCCTGCCACTTCTAGTGTCTCCTGAAATTTCATTTCATATCCCAGCTTGAAAGATGTTCTAAATTTCACACCCTAGTACCAACTTGCATCAAATTGTTCGACCCAGCTCAACTCCCTCTGCCATGGCCTCCCTGGTACTTAATGACTTCTTCCCGAATAGAGCTCTATGAATTATTAACTTGTCAGAGCACCTCATTTGGTTGATTTACGTAGTATTTCATAATGCACTTATGTCTGAAATGTGTTTAAATTTATTTTCTACAACTTGTTACTCTGATGATAATTGCTTGTTGGTGCAGTTGAACTATACAGGTAGAAAGAGAGTGTGACATCTTTGCTTTCTTCCATAAAAGTAAAACTTCTGGCTGTCTTACCTATACTTAAGTTACTTGACCAAACTGACTTTTGTCATTAGTTTTATACACCTTGGACTCGTCCTGATTTTATATCATCCTAGTTTATTGTACCTGCCTGGTTTTCTTGTTTTATTTGTTTGTTTGTTTATTCTTCACTTGTAGTCAGGTTAGCCACTTCACACTGCCTGTAATAGGAAGTTTGATATTGCATTGTAATGTATAAAATTTATGAATAAAGTTTAAAAAAATAATTAGAAATGTATATGCTCTTTTTTATATTTACACATTAATTACTCAATATCCTACAATTAAAATACAGTTGAAAAACTAATATATAAATCAAATATTTTAGAAGTAATTCAAATAAAAGTTGTCTGCATTTCAGGCACTGCTATAGGAGGTGAGATCACTCCTGCCATGTTGTAGATTTTCTGTGCCATTAGGCAATTCCACTTCTATGGACCATTGCATAGCTATGTCCCAATAGACTTAAGATTCTTGAACTCAAATGATGTCACTTTGTCATAATCATGTATTCATTTGATGTATATATTTATCGTGGTTATTTGCAACAAATTTTCAGATTCTTTACGCTTGTTTTTCATATTATGATATTGTTGTATTGGTTTACATGGTGCTTTTTGGCTTCAATATTTATCCTACCTCTTCCTTGTAGCTAGTATTCTCAAGAAGCAGGGGGGTTTTGCTCCACTGTTTGGGTTAATCCAACATAGAGATCGGGCTTGCACTGCATCTGGTCAATGGTTTTTGAGCATCTGTCATATTATGTAAGGAAAGGGTTAGTGTTGCCACAGGATGCAATTTCTTGCTATCAAAGAAATTTTATGTGCTTTAAGTGGCATGGTTTCAATACATAATCAAAAATTCTGCTTTTCATAATGATATGTTTATTCCAATGAAGTTTGACACTTCCACCCTTTCAATCAAATAACAGTTTGATATTTTTCTACATCACCAATAATTACATAGTGGGAACATTTCTAATAGCTTTTGAAGTTATCATTACATTTTGTAGTTCTGTTACATCTATGATATATGTTAATATATGTTAAATATATTTTAGTATGTGTTAGTATATATTGGCATTCTGCAGATCACCCTAGCATGTCTAGATAACTGCAAACATTTTACAATCAGCTTTTGATTTATAGGAAAATGAGCAGCCCTGATGGAAGTGCTGAAGTAGAAGTAGATAGTGATGCTTGTGGATCAGGATCAAAATTATCAGGTATTGGAGAAAACCACAATAGTCAAAAATTATATAACTAGAGGCTTTATTATGGCAGCTGACAGCAAAAATGTTACATTTGGCTTAAAAATTTAATACTGTATATTTTTTGCTGCACAAGCAAACAATCATTACAAGTTTAAAGATGACTGTTTGTCTGTGCAGTCAAATATGCACTTTTATGCTTCTTGGAGAGCTATAATGTTTGTTGCAATAAAGTTTCTGGTGATGCCAGTTGTAATTAAACTACTTGCTCCAAATTGACATTTTTGCAAGTAGTATCCCCTTTTTGTGGTACTTATATGCTGTCATATATATTTATCAAAGAGAACTTTTGTTTCACATGCTATCTTACTTTACTCATCATGTCAACTGAAAATGCATACAGTATTTGATTTCTAATTCCTCAAGATACTTTCTGCTTACTGTAAATCCTCAAATTGGCATCCCTTGAGAAAACCCCCTCCCCCACCAATAGGCCCCACCTCATATGATGACAAAGACCTTGATAAAGACTAGTGCTTAGGTTTACACTGTTCTTTTAATTTTATGGAGGAAAGGAGTTTTGACAATGACTTTTTTGAAGCATATGTCAAGTAATTTTATAGACCCTCCTCCAATAAGCCCTCCCCTCAAAAATGCCCCTGCCCAAAGAGCATCAGAAATTAGTAAGCCCCCAGGGGCTAATTTTGGTATATAGAGAAGATTCTGAAGTATAAAAAGCCAGAGTGAGAAGTCAGTAGGGGTGCCTGCACAAGAAACAGGCAAGAGGGCAGTCTCTATATACAAAGGATGATAGATGTGACTTTTTAATATCATATCATACACAATATGATTTTCTTGGCTGGATTTCATACTTAAGAGCATGTTCTAGTAAGTATGACCAGGACAAAACTACTGCTCATAGGAATGCTCAATGACCTCTACTTCCAAATCAGTACATGTAGTCTGTCAGTTTATAAATGAAACAGTGAAGCAAGTTTTCAAAGTTTTGCTAGCATTACTCAAAAGTATACATCTTGCCCCCTTTGCCCCAATTGGCTGAGTGCAGGGGGTTATCACATCAATTGCCCCTGTACTTCAGGTGTCCTTCAATATCAGAAATATATTGAATCAATAATTAACTGATATAGAAATTGATCTTTAGATGATAGTGGGATTGAAGACTCTTGGAATGATGAAAATTCAAATATGGACCCTCTAAGAAATAGTCAAAACAAGCAAGAAACAGATATAAATGATGTAGGTGATTTAGCTACGAAACCAGTCACAAATGGTGTGCCTTTCAAGTCTTTTACCCCACTTACTCCGCCAAAGGACCAATACATGCCTGTGTATGGGCCAATGAATATCTACCCTATGGCTTCTACAGAATCAGAGTCACTATTGACAAGAACAGACATTAAAGGTAAGCCTAATATCTTGGCTTTTGGTCTAGTTGAATTGAATGAGTAATTGGCATGGAGTTCATGTGGACCCAACTGCCATTCCAGGCATATGTGCTGTGACATCATCAACAAAGCTTGCACATTTCATAGACCTTACATTAGAGAGCTGCTCTAGCTGATTCAGAAATTTAGATTTAAAAGCATGGGAAGTATTCTGTCTATTTCTCAGTATCATTGATGCTATTTGGACACAAGATCTAGAAGGGCTACTAGTGTATTTTCTCAGAAGTGCATATTTTTCATTCTTCTTTCCCAACAGACATCAACGCTGTCCCTGGGGTATGTGGGATTGAAAATCTTGGAAATACATGCTTCATGAATGCTGGGCTACAATGCATATTTGCAGCTACATCACTGAAGGAGCTGATAAGCAATGAGAAATCTCTGGGAGCAGTAACAAACCCAGAGAATTCTCAAGCAGTGGTGAGCACATTGATATGTGTAGATTCAATGCTATTTTTAACAGATAAATGTTTGGCATTTGAAGACCATATTGTCTTTGACCATGTCCTGAGGACAGTTTGGGGATCTGATTTACCTCCAGCTGACTTTGACTAGTTACAATTGGAACAACTTGTGGTTGCTGTTTGGTGGTTGAAGTTTTTAGTTAACTCAAAAGCTATAGAGTGTAAATGGTGACAACCAAAACAGTTCTTTTGCGACGTTTCACTCAACTTCTTTTAAAAATAAACTCTATGCTGTTTATTCAGCATCTATGATTTGTATGAAATCCACATGTGTAACATGACAGCATATTTCTCTTCAGGAAAATTGGCCAGCATGTATGCTTAGAATCTCTTGCTAGATGCCTTTGCTTGGAGTTTGTGCCAAGTTTAACTTGTGTCTTTGTTACGTGTTTTCAGATAAAGTTAGTTGATAGATTTCAAGAAATGTTCCAGAAAATCTTAAGTGGTGAATTCAAATCGCTTTACCCTATCGAGTTTCACAGTGCATTGACGCAAGTACATTCAATTTTTGGAGATCGAAAGCAGGTGAATTATTATGAAGCTCTCTTTTCTCTTATATTGCCAAGTGGTTTCTGATTGAAATCAATCTCTCATTGTGGTTTGGCATTTTTCTTTTTATACCTTCTTTCCTTTCAGCAAAAATGTTACATTTGGCTTAAAACTTTAACACTATATATTTTTTGCTGCACAAGCAAACAGTCATTACAAGTTTAAAGATGACTGTTTGTCTGTGCAGTCAAATGTGTAGTTTTCAGGCCTTTTCGTTTCACGCGAGCGATCGCTTACGATCGCGTCAGCACACGAGCAAACCAGTAAATCTTGCGAACAGTAAATCTTGTCGAATATCGCTCCTGCCTTTTCTTGTGATCCTGCCTTTTCTGTATCGAAATTGTCCTTTTCATTTGCACATTTAAAGCTCTCAATTATGATAAGTAATTCATATTGGGATAAAAGACCAAAGTGCGTTCCGTGTGAAGCTCACGTTGAAGATTCATTAGTCACTTTTGCCTTCACGCCAAGGTAGCACACGAGTAAGTCATTTTATTTTCCCCACCCCCTTTCGACAATACTAAAAATGAAAGAAAATCCACCCCAGTTCACGGAGGAAAAGACAGTCCTCGTCGGATACATGGAATGCTCACTGGGTGAAAAGTCATTTTGCAAGAAAGAAAGTTTACCCAGTGAAGAATTTCTATAACGAGTTCTATTCTTGTTTGATATGATGATGTGATTATTACTGAAAGTAGAAGAATTGCAGCTTCGTGCTTTTTATAAGTATTAGTATATTTTCATACTCAAATTCATTGAACTATCGATCAAAACACGCTGCATTAAGAAGAAATCTATTTGAACGTTTGGCACGCAGCTTTTCTTGCATAATGATTACAGTTGAAGTCTATAGTTCAATATTCTGTTGGCATTTCACAATTTCACTATTGTACGAATAGCGGACCCGTGATTTTTCGTGCTATAGTGAGGATCTATAGTTTCTATATTTTGAAGGCATCGAACATAATGCTACAACTGCAAGAAGCAACAATTATCAGCATACCGACTGGCTTAAAATGTAGGCTACGTTAGGGCTGGAGAGGACTGCGTTGTTTTCCGACTGTCCCGTTGTTGTAAGTGGTAGTGGAGTAAATAGATGAGGGTTTTACACCTTCTCAAGGACGCAAAGTCTTGCCCTTGTTTTGCTTTGATGAATAATTTCAAAAGTTGTCATCTATGAAGCAGTTTGTTCAGCAACGTCTCCGTATAGACACCTTGTTAATTTGTAGATTTGTAGAGTATTCAATGCATTTTGATAGTTGTCTTTTAATCTTTTCTTGACTTTTTGTCAATAGCATGATTGCCAAGAGTTCATTTCTTTCCTTCTGAATGGTCTCCACGACGCTTTGAATCGAGTTGATCCAAGGAAAAGACAGCAGCACTATCAGGATTCCAGCAGAGAGTCATCGCCTCGAATGTCAAATTTACGGTTGGAAACATCATCTGAGTCTGAGAACGATGATCAGGAAGAAACCATACAGGAGGTACCTAAAAGAATGAAAATGGATGTTTTTGAGCCAGAACCAGACTATGGAGTTGAGTGTGATGAAAAATTAACTCAGGCGCAAACTGCCTGGAGGTTTGTATATATTACCTATGAAATCTCATAATGTATTTTTTCACCGAATTTATTTTATCTTTCTGATGTATGAGTGTATAAGTTTCGTTCATTGTACAGTCAAGAGGTTATGTTTCTGTGTATCTATTTGTCGGATACTTTCCACCGTAAGCAAAAACATTCCTTCATTTGCACGATTGCACATATTTCCTGAAGTTCATCTTGATTTCGTCCTTTTGGAATCACGCTTATAGTTTTGTGTGTATTTGTAAGGTACATGGGATTAGTCTACAACACATCATGCTGATGGTAGAAAACTCTCTATGATAAATTTAAAGTAAGAGATTTAATTAATTTTCCAGAGGCTATTTGAAGCAGAATCAGTCAGTTATTGTTGATACCTACCAAGGCCAGTTCAAAAGCATGGTAAGTTGCTAGAAAATCATTGGCTAAGAGAACCTTGTATAGCCAATCATTGGCTAATTATAAATGTTTGATAGCCACTCATTGGCTATTTTGCAAGTGCGATACTAGCAGATTGTTTATCTAAAAGGTTCTTTTGAAGGAATTTACATTGTGCAAATAGATGGTAGTTTTATATATTTCTCCAACATTTCAAAAGATTTTTCGAATCATTTGAACTCTCAGTCTGCTTTAGAGTAGGAAACTCTTGCAAGGAAACTTTGTCTGTTTCATAAGTCATCCATATTTTGTTTTAGGTGACATGTGAGAAGTGTCATCACGTATCTGTCACATTCGAACCCTTCATGCATGTATCTGTTCCCATCCCTTATGCAAATGAACAACAGATTGGTATGTATCTACATATTATTGTATATCAGAGAGATTATAATATACTCATATATTCCATTAATTGACTCATTCCTTTATGGATCCTTTTTATTCATTTCCGTTTCATTGATTCATTGATTAATCCATTCATTCATTAATTCATTGATTTATTCGTTGATTCATTAGTTCATTGATTTATTAATTGATTCAATCATTGATTTATTGATGATTCATTCATTGATTCATTGATTCATTCATTGATTTATTGATAGATTTATTCATTGATTTATTCATTCATTAATTCATTCATTGATTTATTCATTGATTTATTCATTCATTAATTCATTCATTAATTCATTCATTGATTTATTCATTGATTCATTCATTGATTTACTCATTGATTCATTCATTGATACATCCAAGAAATTTATTCTTTCAATAACCCACTTATTGATTCAAGACTATAAATAGCGAAAATCTGGGACGTAGGGAATTTTTCCCATCTTTTTCAACCCCACGCTTTATACAAATCTGAATGATTTACAGCCTTATTGACTCAATCATTCACTCGCTCGTTCCCCTATTAGATCGATGTATCTTTTTTGATCATTCGACCATTCATTTACTTCATTTGCACTTTTTATTATTTCATTTATTCCTGCTCTTTATTCGTTCACTAATTCAAAATATAGCGTACATAGGTGCTGAAATTAATGTGCTGTATATAGAGAACAAGGAATATGAGCATAGCTGCTAAATGTTTGAGGGGTCTGATCAAGTCTGTTGTCTCTCAACCTGATTAACCAATCATGTTGCAGGATTCTGACAGCACATGCGTTTCGCAGCTATATTTAGGCCCATTTTGTATGGTGATTGGTCAAGTGGGTTGGGAGAAAATAGACCTGTTCAGAGCTCTCAGACATTTGGCGTGTCCTTACTTACCCTTGACTGTGAATGGTCAGCACTTGAGATTGATTCAAACTTCCTTTTTTGATCTCTGAGAACGAACTCTTTCGATACCCAAATTTGAAGGACTGAAGACATAATCTTTTTAATATTTAATGAATCTGTAGTAATTCCATGTTAATCTGATAATTTGAAAATTTGACGATACGAATAAGTATTGACATGAATTACTCATTGTGCGCTTGAAATTTTGTGCTGTCCAGTAAATGAAGGATTGTCTCTTTTCACAGTTGTTCACTGGCGCTATAGACAAAGAGGCGAAATTCCGTCAAATGATATGAAAACATTAAGGTTTGTGGCTCAAGCATTTCAGCAGTATTCTCTTTTTACTATAGGTAAGTAAAGACTAATCCCATATACGAATCCGTGCATTGGGAGTGCCTGTTATACTGAAAACTTACCCTGTGCTGTCATCATCTTGAGGTGGGATGACCATTCCCATTTCTCGCTGTCTTTGACTTCCCAAGTATTGCCACCAGGTGCGAATTTGCCGCTGGGTGGACAGTAAGCGAGCATCCAAACTATGGTCTGAGGATTCACTTCGAACCAAGGATGTTGCTCACAGCAATCGAATGCTCTAGCCACCTGGCCACTCTCCGTGTCTCGCTACAGACTAAACAAGAAAATATGTAAGAGTGAAAGTAAGAGAGAAAATAAATAGGTTTAAAAATAAGTAGTGAGAAAGTGATACGTGGAAAAGCTGAGATGAGGCTTTTCGAAGTGTAGTGGACATTGAGCTTAGAAATTTGCACCTTGATTGTAAATCATGTGTAGAGTGTATTCGCATTTTCCGTGTAATTGGTTGCTCGTGGTGTGCCAGCATCAGGTTTTTTCTATGAAGATTCTGAATTAGCATTTAAGTATTCCCGTATTAGGTAGAACTCTTTTAAGATGCACTCCTCTCTCTCTGCTAGACCTTTCTCTTTCTTCCTTTGTTGGGGACTTTGCTATAAGCATCAGGGCTGGGCCTTTCTATAACATCAATAAAAATTGTTTTCCATTCAGTATTGCCTAGAACATCTTTATTTCGCTGGATATAATATGATTTACAGAATTCAGTTTAGTGGTTCTCACTATTCATTAAAGTTATTAGAATTGATGCCTTTTTCCGCCTTTACTATCATAATATTGCTGCAAAACGTCAGTTCTTACTTTATCTTTACAGATATTTAGTTACTGTTAGTAAAAAGGCATCCGTTGGAGATGTTCAAAAGCAACTTCTAAAGGTATTAGCGAAAGAGAACAAGGTAGAAGAAGAGGATGTCATTATGGCTGAAGTTTCTAATTCATGTCTAATTAGAACACTCGTAAGTATGGTGGGGTGCCTTGCTGTATGCTATTTGGTAGTATACTTAGGGATGATTGCATTTGATTACAGAGTGACTAGCAATCAAGGAAAACAGGGAAATCAGGCAATTGTCAGTGAATTTAATTTCTGTCATGGAAGCCCAAGGAAAATCAGGGAGGTTAGCAAAAGTCTGGAAAATACCAAAGAAGTTTGCGATTTGTGCCCTTTCAAAACTGAAACTCTCTTTTTGTTATGTTGGACTGAACACAAAAATATTCAAATTTTTGGAATTGTGCCAACTTACTCAAGGAAATCATTGAAAAACCAGGGAATTTCATCAGAGGAATCCAGTGGCCACCCTGATTTATGTGATTGTGATGTGCTTCATTGATGATACTCTGTCATTTGGTTGATCAATTCATTTCAGATATAAAATAAAGAAAACATAATTGAAAATCACATTGGAAGTATTGATTGATTGAGGGAGTGATGATTGATTGATTGATTGATTGATTGATTGATTGATTGATTGATTGATTGATTGATTGATTGATTGATTGATTGAGTAATTGACTGGCTTAGAAATTGCACCAATGGGACGAAAAATCCAGCGGGCATATCACCTAAGCATATGCAATGCATCCACGTGTCGACGATGTCATCTTAACATCACAACGAAGATTCCGTTTCTATTAGCACAAAACACAAACACAAAAACAGATAACAAATGTATCCAGTTCGGCCTTGTCTTCCCACTGAGATGGTGAAAAACTGATATTTCTGATAGCGGCGCCTAGATCGTACAGTTTTTGAAAACGGGTAGACTTAAACAAACTCGCCGTTTTAATGGAACACTCTGGCCCAGGTATTTTACAAAACGCTGCAACTATATTACCATAATCTGTCTGACTTCAATGAAAAATATCCTGCTTCATTTTGCATACACGTGTCAGTGGAAACAGGCGAAAACGAATAAAAAGATTCTGTCAAGCGTTTCCATTAATCCACTACCAAAAAGGTAAATGTTTACCCGTTGTTGTATTCATTCGTGTCAATGGGAACGGAGCCTAAGGTATGGGAACTCAAGCAAGAATCCTCTTCACATGTGTCTTGTTGTGGACCAAGCTTTCTTATGAGAAAAACAGTAAACGATGGATGGTTGACAATAAAAGTTTTAAATGTTTATAATAGTTTTAAATGATTGTTTTGATTTTGCAGGTACCAGAAATGAGTTTAAATTTTTTTAAATGGAAGCAGAACAATCATTTATATGCGGTGGAGTGTCAGAAATTTGAAGTAGCATGTGATGCTGATAACTCTTTGACAAGTGGGGATGATGCAGACATGGGGACAGACGAAAGCAAACAGACTGTGTTGCCCAAAGAAGGCCCAATGGGATGGCATACCTGTGGCATCTGCCTTGAGGATATTTTTGATGACAATTTGATGGTTCATAGTGTGTGTGGAGGAATATTATGCAAAGATTGTTTGGGAGTAACAGCCTCGTATTACGCCGGGAAAAGTTTTCCGTGTCCGGTATATATCTTTTGATTCGTTTGTTTTAAAGTGTTTCTCAGAGAGTAAGCAACATTTCGCAAAGACTCATTTTTGGAAAGTAAGCAACACAAATTTCACGTTGTCAGGGGCAAAGTCCCATCGTTTTACACGATACCAGGACAAGTGCACCCAGACAACTGGGGAGATTCTTTGATTTTGTCAGCCACTCCTGGGAAAGCATTGGGCCTACTGGGTACTTTTCCCTAGTAGTTAGTATGTTGGAAAATTCCCTTGCTTACAGGCGTAGCAAATTTTTGTTGTAGTATCTGATGATAATCCTGATAGATAGTTGGCCTTAATTAGCTTCTGTATAGCTACCTAACTTAGAATTGAACGGTAACTGAAATGAATTATCTGCTATGATTCATTATCATTTTATAACAACATACATTCCTATTGACAGTATTCTTAGAAATGTTTGCTCTTATCGTCTTTAAATGGTATTTATTTGAATTCGCCAGTGCATTATTTTATTGTAGTTTTATATTATGCCGTTGCTGGCTTTGTCTTCAAGACCATCCTAACGATGGTTCTTTTATGTCGCATTGAGATTAGAAGCTTCTTTCTCGTCTTACTATTGTAGGTATGTAATGCCACGATTGTTGAAAAAGATTATTGTGAAATAAATAGATCTACAAAGAAATGCAAGAGGAAAAGGTAAAGTCGTCTTCTACATATCCACATTTATACATAGAAGTTGAGACTTTCTAACTTATCGAGTGCTTTTTATTTGTACTATTGCACACTTCTTTGTTATAAAAATACCTAATTTTTCGCTGAGCCTCAATATTCTTAAATTGGTTTTATTTTGAGCCTAAGAATATTCTTAAATAATTCTAAAATTTCAATGATTTTGAGCATTAATACTCGTATAGCCTATATTCTTGTTTTGAAAAGTATGTAACTGACACTCACCAACGAGTTGCAGAACCGCATTATAGTGAAGCGACTCAGATGCCCAATATATCAAGCTCACACTTGTTTTGTTTTCTAAAGAAAACTCAAATAAGCAAAAAATCTGAGCCTTGATGAAGCTGGAGCCTTGCATTATTCTTAAATTATTCTGAAGTTTCAGCACTTTTAATGCTTGATAATAAAGTGTATACTTAACAATGTACCTTATGGAGGTACATTCAATTGACAGTCGCCGCGTATAGAATAGCCAGCCATTTTGATACAGTGTCCAGGGATAATAAACTTTCCTTATGTGCTTAATTGCTCACTTACTTGCGTACTTACTGTGTAGATTTGATAGACAATGCGAAAGAAACTGTAAAGGCAGCTTTGGTTGTTACTGTTAGAGTAGCCAGTATAATCATTCGGTTTGCTACCTGAAATATATTGTGTCTAATCAAACAGAGGTAAATAACGCTCTGTAACTTCCAGTTGTTAGCAGGGTTTTCATGCTTTTCGTATCGTTGTCATTTTCTTGATTTCTTTCATTGGTGCATTTGAGTTTCTTTTCTTTTAACTGCAGGAAAATTCTTATCCCCGTATTAATGCGATATGGAATGGAAACAGGAGATTCAGTACAGGAAAATGTTGGGTTAAGAGAAAGGGTGAATATTTTCATGTGTATTTTGCGTCCTGATATAGTATACAATTCATATTATTGTACTATCCAGTTGATCTGACAACACTATTGTATACAAGTACACGTCTTTTGATAGGAAAAATATTTGTCATAGTACGTTTACCTTTCTTGTTTTGTTAGAGTCAGATTTTTGTACGACATTCTTGGTATATCGTTAACAATTTTAACAATTTTATAATTTTGTAAGCAGTACGTATTACAAAAGACGTTATGTTTGTTTTCTATTAGAAAAGGCTGTTATGTGCTGTCTTTGGTCCAGTGCATTGTTATTAGAATGCATTGAAGCTGTATAGGATGTGTGTCTGGATGTGGGTACATCAAATCGTATAGTGATATGTCTTTGTTAATATTGACTGCCTCTTGTGGTTTAACAGTTTGGTACCAATAGTGTTTTCGTTTAATGCAACTGTTTATAGGGCCAGTGATCAGAATAATATTAAGGTGATACCGTGGTAAAATTTCCACAGTGTCTACTTTTGGGATGTGAACATTTTAGAGACAATAACATTCTAGTACATATTTGATGCAAAGAATAGAAGTGAAAAAGAGGCCAATGCTTTTTCGTTGATTATATTCAAGATGAATTCGAGACAAAAGGTAGCTTTACTCAAGTAATCAGTTGTGGAAATGTACTATCAAAGTAGATGCACGTGTTCTCAAACCGGTGTTTCGAAACTCGCATACGGCATATGGAATCACTCTGTAATCTTTCATGTTACTAAATTGCTTACGCTTGTTTACATAGTTTTGTACGTTTGGGCATCCATCGTTACTGTTGCTACCGGCAGAAATAAGCATTATTGACATTCACAAAGAAGTATTGAAATTGCTGCCAATGGAAGATGGTGTGGAGTACTCTGTGTTACTGACTGACTCGCAGGTAGGCTGATACTGTTGATTTCCAGTCACAATGATTCCATGATTTATAACTCATTTTGCTGTTTTAGATTAGAAGATACGCTGCTCAGAGTCCATAGTGATGATTTCCACGTTTCTTTATCCCAGTTTTGTGTTCGCACTAGAGAATTTGGCTATTACGCGAAAAATGGGACCTTTTGTAAGCAAACTGTGGGTACATTTTTCTCTTACACCCACTGGAGTATGAAGAACTGGACAATGACCGAGAGGTGAACAGATTCTGCTGAATTCATATGGTATAGGGAATATTACGTCCATTGGCTGCAGTTTTCAATTTTCTCTGAACAGTACCCTAGATAGGTGTGCAAAGCATCTTATCTTAGAGTGCTGCTAGATAATGGTCTCAGTATTACAACTTATTTGAAGTTCACGGGCCTGATTTGATGGAAGCTCAGCTTTGTAGATGCATCGCCCTAGGACTCAGCTTTCGCTATTACCAAGGGCAGACGTAAGATTTTATGAATTTGTACGTTCAGTTTTACTAAAAGGCTCCTAAGTTGCAAGCAGTATGTTTAGTTGCCATGATCAAAGGCATTTTCACCTTGTTGAATGTAACTAAGGTTATCCATTTACAGGGCCTTTCTTGCTCACGATGCGACACATTTTCCGACTGCTCTGGATGTATTCTAGAAGGAGAAGACTGCATTGCATTTAGGCCAGGGGATCATCTTACGATACAGTTTGATGAGATATCTCAAGAAGTAATCGAAAAGGTAATTGTATGGAGTATAAATCTAGCTATACACTTACTCTTTACATTTTACCTCCCTTGTTAAACCGCTTTCATATATCATTGAAAGTGGCAATAGCAGCGGAAAGAAGAATACATACAGACTGTAAGACTGTGTTACTTCTTCAATGCCTTTCAATGAGGTTGCTTGTTCCCTAAATCAAAGAGCACTTAATTTTCCATGCATAGAAGCTAGAGAAAGTTTCCCTAGTAGTTTGGTTTGACTAACTTACGGAATGGCTTACTGGCAGACAGGCAAACAGACAGACAGACAGACAGACAGACAGACAGACAGACAGATAGACAGACAGACAGACAGACAGACAGACAGACAGACAGACAGACAGACAGACAGACAGATAGAGGAAATAGTGAATCTGCAACTCCTACTATTTGGTTGTTATGTGTGTGCTTGAGTTTCCTTACTTTTCATGCCACTATCTTGCTATCTCTCGGTAGTTTTCTGAAGTTACGAGTGATATATCTTTGGCATCATTAAGAGACGGTGATGTTGTTAAACTCAGTGAGTGTTTTCAGTACTTTGCAGAAAGGTAAGTTATTTTTTCACTAGACTTGATGGGTGGGAATTTCTTGTGTTGTATGTCACATTTTCCTTGCATGTGCTTCATCTGCTGCCCTTGTTAGGAATCTTCGCGAGTCTTTACGCGTTTTTTTTATAAGAAACCTAGCACTAGACAGCCTAAAATTTAAGAAACTTTTACAAGGAAAGAGTTAAGGAACTTCCGAAGTTTCTTTGTCATCTTTCACAGTTTCGGAAGCACATTTTTCCACCACGGATTTAAAAGTCTCCACTACAGTATGTTTTATGTGCTGGCCAAAAATTGAGAAACTTTTACTACAGGGCCTTGAGCCAGGTTTCTTATTAAAAACAACGTGTACTCTATATAAAGCATGAAGTACACTAAATCAAATTTTGTTGCGTCTTAATTACCGGTTAGATTCACTCATGTCTGCTTATATTCATGTCACACCTCAGTAAGTGTTTGTGAGTAGACCAGAATGTTCATGGCGTTTTCTCTTGACGTACCTTACCCTATTTTGTAAATCAGCAATGCATGAATGACACAATTTCTGCTATTAACATAATTTTCGTAGTGAAATTTTAAGTGAAGAGAACCCATGGTATTGCCCAAAGTGTAGACGCAATCAAGTCGCAACTAAAGCAATTTCAATTTCAAAGTGGCCAGATGTGTTAGTTGTGCATTTGAAAAGGTTCGTTGTTTACTTCAACTTGTCATTGTTTCTATTTCTCATGTGATATCAACTTAGTTTGCAATAGGCATTTAATTACTGAGTGACATCTTACGCTTTGCTTGCTCACAGCTGCTGTTAGTAGGTCCACGATAGTTTTTACAGTGATCATAATCATAATCAATCATCTTTACCGACAATCACCGTTCTGATTAATAATCATCATCACCATCATCATCTAGGGCACTGGAGATGAGTAGGCAGGCGTTCTTCCTGCTTTTTCCTATAGGAAGGAAGAGGGTGTCAGAACTGCCCTTTTTAACACAAATAGGTATGGAGTTGTATCATATCCCAAGAAGTAAATTGAGAGCCCTAATTCTTCGGCTCACTTCTCTTACCTGTGATCTTCAATGCCCTTTTTCGTTCCTTTAGGCCCCCGTGCCCTACTGTTACTTTGGTATCCATGTCATCATTATCATATTTCGCTGCATATCTTCAGCCATTTACTTTTGATTAATCAAAATCATAATCTTTGATTTTGTCTTTTATACAGATTAGATGTTGAAAACTCGTTTTTCAATTGGTTGCTATTCATTTTCAGATTTTACTTCGAGGGTCAACAAAGCGCAAAAGTAACAACCCCTATTTCATTCCCTTTGGAGAAGTTTAACCTGGATTTCGTTTGCAGCCCTGAGGCCCTTTCCAAGGAACAGTGTGTATACGATCTAAGTGGACTAGTTTGTCACACTGGAGGTAATTCATTTCGTTGTTTTATTTTCCTTTTCATCAGATTTCTAAGAAACTGACCCAAGGCCTCACAGGAGCTCACGAGAGTTTTAGAGCAGGTTTGAAATTTATGTACCACCTTCAATATACAAGTCTTAGTACAGTAAGAATTACTGGAGGGACAACATCTGGCTTTATATGCCTTTCGAGATTTCATGGTAGCCAGGCAGCATTTTCCCACCGGTATCCCAACTATTCTATTCTGCTTGCAGACTCGACAGGTTTCCTATCAAACAGATGAGTTGAATTAAAAATCGTTGAGTTGAATTAAAAATCGAGTCCGTACGCTGGCTAAACAGTTCTGCAAGAAGAAGCGTTGTGTTTCGTTTAATTGTTGGTATTGTTTCTTGAGCTTTTATCGTATGTGTTTGGTATACTCTTTTTCAAGGCCTTACTTGTGGGCATTACACGGCTTATGTAAAGAATGACTCGACATGGCACTTCTTTAACGATGAGACTACACATCAGGTAGAGTCTTTTTTGAGCTTGCTTCTACGTTTTGCTAGCAAAGTTCAATAGAAATTTCATACAATGATTATGGGGCACAAAATTAAGTCTTTTTTGACTCGATATCAAATCTAGGCTAATGAAACGTTTAACAAATAATTAGATGAACAAAAATGGCTAAAGTGTGTTAGTAAATATTATTTTAAAATTAGTATCTTTTATCTTTCTTTGTTGTATTATCAGCTATTTATTAACTTAATTTAGAATGAATCCGTTTTAATATCCTGCTTTCATTTATAGTATTATAAACCATGTAGACCTTTTAGCATGAGATATTGCTTCTTCAGTTTTTTGCGTTTGAAGATCCGTTCGTATTGGTTTTTTGAATCATCCTTTTTGTATATTCTCCCCTAATTTTTGTTATCACTGTTTATTTCGTGCTTTTATGTTTCATGTCGTTATTATACTTCCACGTTGTTACTCTCCAGCACTGTGAGTATAAAGCATTTTCTTTGAATTCCATGACTTCTTAGCATTTCCTTCCATGCTTCTTTAGGTTGATCCTGGTACAATCGATCTGGAAAAAGCCTACATGTTTTTTTATCAAAAAGCGGGTAGGACATTTTCTGTACAGTTTCTCTCTCTTATGTAAATAGTTGGCTTCTGCTCTAGACATACTACCTCTGGTTCTTTCTCGCAACATCTTTTTTGCTCACTAAGCCGAGTGCACTACCATAGAACTGTGGTTTCACCAGTGTTTTGTAGTTCACATCCTGCTTATCTACCGTGAGATCATTCGAACTGTGTAGGCCATGGGTTGCATTGCATATTCGATTGCTTGTCTCAATTCGCAACTTCAATACGACAATTAATACACTTATATAGATTTTGTAGATAGCTATTCTCTAGGGCTTATTAAATGTATTAATGTTCTTTTTATCTTTCTTTTGATATTTCAGTAGCCCGGTGTCTGTATTCATTGGGTCATTCTGGAGTACTCATTTTTTCAGTACTCGATAGTCTATTATTATACCATCAGCCTGGAATTCTCGCTCAGCCAATGAGATCTACGCACATAGATTTATATTCTTATGGTGGCAATTTTTAGCAGAATTGTACCATACAGCTTGTGACAATAAACGTAGTGCGAAGATCCACAACTTCCTCTGGAAGCTGTATTAGTTCCCCAGTATAAAATCCTACCTTTATTGTTTGTTAGTCTGGGTGTGCTGTTGTCATTTGAAGTTCTTAATTTCTTTTAGCTCCAGATTGCAGTTTTTCGCAAAGTACTGATTGACTAGAGTGAATTATTACACTGTCTCTTACGAATTTCTTACGCACTATGAGAGTTGCGAACAGTTGTCCTGAGCAATCTTGAAAGATAAAACATGAATGTTGAGGTTGCTGAGATTATCTATAGTCTGGATCAAAGCAGTGGTCAACAGTTGGAACATGGTTCAAACATGGTCGGGACATGATTGGGACGTAATTGGGACCTGATTGTGACATTGTTTGGGACATGATTGGAATATAGCTGGTAGCATCTAACAATTGAAGGTAGACATGAATGGGCGTCAACGTGGCAGTCTCTAGTATTTGAATTTGGGAACTGAGATCAGTATAATCCAATATGTATTTATATGATAGTGTTAGTGTTTTGCTTTGAGTTAGTTGAACAGAGTTTTATAGTCATGGGACATATGTCTTAAAGGAAGTTGTTGCTTGTTTATTTGCAACCTAACAGGAATTCCCTCTAACCCTCTTTGTGGTTGACTATATAGATTTTTATGGGAAAAAGTGATCTGCGAATGGTCGATGCACTTTAGGTAGCAAGATATCTCCACTAGTATAATCATTTTTAGGAGCCAAAACGTCTGGTAGACTCTACCAACTGGAATTAGAGAGTACAATTAATGGGATATATTTAAAAGACACAAGGGATCAATCATGTAATTTGGTTGTAGCTTTAGATTATATACAGAACCTATAGTTATGAAGTTAGTTTTATAATTTTAATTGTTATTCTTGCAGTTGGCTATAAATAGTTTTTTGTTTTTTGGAATATGCAACTTCAAATGAATTAATAATTATAATAATAATAACAAAGCCAGTAAGGTAAAATGTAAGTATGATAAGTATAGGGAATGTGTTGTTGCTCCCCATACGCCCCCACACTCGTGTTATGTCCATCAGTGGAATCAGTGTTTTATACATGCTTATGAGAATATATCTATAAGAATGAATACAAAGGCTCAAAATCGCTGGAAGTTAAGAATAATTTAAGAATAATGCAAGGCTCAAGCTTCATTACGGGGTTAGATTTTTCGGTTATTTGAGTTTCCTTTTGAAACAAAAGACTTATCCAGTCTGGGAGTCATTATACTAAGCAACTCTTCGGGGAGTGTGAGTTACACACTTTTATTATAAGAGTATAGTCTATTTATAAGAGTATAGTCTATGCGAGTATTAATGCTCAAACTAGCTGAGATTCAGAAATAATTTAAGAATATGCTTAGGCTCGACATCAGAAAGGCTTAGTGAAAAATTAGGTATTCTTGTAAAATGTGTGTATTACCAACAACCATTTCAGTACAGATAGTCTTTCTTGAACAAGTGAAACAAAATGCTATTCATTTGTCAATTTATTTCAAAAATATCCAGACGCAGCCAACAAAATCGTTGCTGTTTTGGTTATGTTAGGGGGTTGAATTTTCGATCACAAACCACTCGAGGGACAGAATCGAGGGGTTTTAGGCCGATGACGAAACACTGCTCGAACTTCCTAATATGCCTATTCTGAGAAAGGTACCCCTGGAATAATGGTCGGACCATGGGAATGTAGTGGTAAAAAATTTTTAGAATGAGAATGAGAACAGATAACATGCAGAAGTAGTGATGATTGTTCACTGCCCTTAACGTGATCTTTTAACATTTTTATTGCTTTTCTACGACACAGCTCCAAAGCCGTTGTGGTTCTTTAGCTGGACCTTGCATCACCGTAATCTTTTTGTGGCACTCTTGCTTGGGATAGTGAGCAGTCCAGATACTAAGTAGTCCACAGACCTTTGACGTTAGAAGTGTTATTAAATCGGATAGTTTCTCGATTTTCTCTTTCTCATTACATCAAATCTCAATGCTCACTGCTTTTAGGAGCTAATATTTGTTTTTGTCTGTTCTATGTAGTGCATGAAGTATCAAAATACTTTTGATCGGGTAGTAGAATGTTATCAAGACATCCTTACTTTGCAATCATTACATTGCGAAGTTTTCTGTTGATGCTCGACAATTTTGGATAGCTTTCGCTAAGCAAACAAATTTTGCTAGAAAGCAATTTCAATCAGTAACAAGAGCGCGCCATTTTTACATTTTTCATTGTGGTTCGTCTTCGCATTGGATCTTGCCCGTAAAGTGGAGAGTTGAGTGGAAAGGAATGTTTTTTCAAGATTTTATGGACGAACGTAATAGTATAATCCGATCAAAAAATTAGACAACTATGGAGAAGACCCCTTGGGAAGATGTTGACCCAATTGTAGTCAGTGAAAAGGAGTTTTTGGAAATTTTTGGTAGCTCTTCAGACGAGGTAACTGACTTAGGCCCATTAGGCCATACATACACAAGGCCATCCTAAATTATAATAGTATCATGTTTTGTTCATTGTAAAAGAGCTTTTCAGAAGCACTTTGCTATGACTCATGCTAGCAGTTAGGCAACCTTAGTGACATCTTGAGTCTTGTATATATTCTATTAGACTTGTAATTTTTATTGACAAACAGAAACTACCTGATTTCATGACCAAAACACTGTACATATGTTGACTTGAAACTAATTATTTAGAATGTTAAGCATCCAATCTAGCATTACATTTGTACGTTATGTCTGAGTATAGGTCAATTTACAGTATGTATAAGATAAGTAAATACTTATCGGGTTCTGTTTTGAGTTGTTATACAGAAAGAAATTACCACCAAATCGTTGCAGGAAAACATTAGGCGTAGATAACAGAGGGTCTTCACCTATCAACCCTCCAAACTAGTTTGATTAGATAACCTCTGCACTTGCATATTCGAACTTCACTTTCAGAAGTTGCAGAGGTTTGCCTGCATGATTAGATTTTCATGCACATCCTTCATTTTGAAACTTACACTGAGTCTTTTGTGCTACATGTAATACTAATTTGTTAGTTAAATGCACTGTAACTTTTTTCACATTGGCATAGACACTAGATTTGTGAATATTGTTAGGTACTTGCATTATTGGAAGTTACCAATGTTGCTATCAAATATTTTGTAGCTTCCCATTTTATCAACACAGTCATCATGTGATAGAAAGTATTACTTTTGTTAAGATATTTCTTTATGGTCTATTTATCATGTACACATTTCATACCTACATACCATTTGAAATATTGCAGTAAGTCCCTGCCTACATTATGATGAAAATGAGTGTCACATATTTTATCTGATAGCTTATTTTGGCTGTTGATGAATAATTATTATTATTTTTATCCTCCAGGAGACTGAATTTTATGGTTTCTCTGAGAATGAGCTTGGATTGAAAGAGTTTAGAAATGTACTATCCCCAAACAAATTGAAATTGCAGGATGATTTTTACATGCCATTATTTTTATCACACCACAAAAGAAATAGGGATCTTGTTCATGAGAAATCTCAGGAGTGTCACCAGATTACCAAGAGAACATTAGAATTGGACAAACCTGTAATTACACAAAATGACAATAAGCAAATAGCACAGAGTGTTAAAAAACCATTGCTCTCTAGTTTAAAATTTGAAAATGAAAATCCATATGCCAAGCAGTATAAGTCGTACCGAAGAGATAGAACCAAGTCAGTGCCATTGCCTTGCCAGACAGCTGTGGAACTTCACAAAGATGAAAAGGTCATTGTGGAAAAGAATGCAAAACTTGATGATATGCCATCTAAAGCAGAGTGTGAGAACAGTGAAGCAATCAAAGGTAGTCAAATACCATCAAATGAGAAACAAAATTTGAAAATGAAAATACAGTATCAAAGTCATGTTAGACCAAAGAGAAAGGTCATTGCGCCAGAAAGAGATGATTATGTTTATGGTATTACTCTTCCTAGCAAGAGGAGAGCTCAAGCTGAGTCACCAACTGTTATAACAAATGTGAAAATCTTGAAATCTGATGAGGATATCAACACACCAGAACCACTTGGTAAGGAATGTGACAAGGAAGATGGAGCCCTAGGTAACTTAAAGAATTATTGTTTATCAAATTTGAATCCAGTTTTTATTTTGTATAGAAACATCATCCTCATTGTATGGATGAATCATTTGGCTGATCTGCCATGGCATCCTTAATGAACTGTCTCCACTCTTGTCTGTCCAGTGCTTTCCTATAAACCTACAGTATATCAGTATAGCTCCCCATTTTTACACAGATTTGACAAGTTTACCTGTAGAATATTTTTTATCCAAACTGTACTTTGGAGCCAAAGCTTGATGACAGAACCCAGAATCTAGAAATCAGAGTAGAAAGCTGTTGATGCTTTATGTAGTCTGGTGTAGCCTATCTTTCACATTAATTGACCAAATCCTCCTGCAGTATTTACTGAAATAATTGTTCCTGAAAATAGCCCTTGAAATCTATCAGTGGGCTTTCTAATTTTATCTGTTGAAATTTGTAGAAATAGTGTATTGAAGCTTATAAATAATATATATTTGTGAATTTCCATATATCTACATGCAGATTTGCCCCAAATTGCATCTGTGCTATCCAGTATATACCATAAATTCTCTTTTAAGCCCCCCAAATAACCCCTCCTTTGTAGAAGGAATAATTTATTAAGTCCCCCTCTCTATTAAGCCCCCCTCAAAAATGTGAATAATGCCAAACAAGTTATGTTCATAATGAACATAAACTTTGTGGTATTGATGATGTTCATTAATATTGAACAAAAAGGAATCAGGCTCAAATGTCTATGTGCTGCAAACAGAGACAATAATAACTGATGAAGGTGACAATGTTATTAATGAAGATTCCTGAAATATACATTGTATATCATCATAGAAAATCTGTTCATATTTCATAAATGTATTAAGCCCCCCTCTCAGATGTGTCCCCTCTAAGATGTGTCCCCTCTAAAGTGCTTGAAGACAATAAGCCCCCCAGTGGACTTAATAGAGAATTTATGGTAATACTTCTCCATTTAGGTGCCATAATTGTTCTCACGAATTAATAACTATTGTTTGTGTACCATTTATGGCCATGATTATGAATTATCTTCATATCATAGAAGGAATATATTTCTGCCATATCTGGTGTTGCTTTCTGTACCATTATCACAGTATCCAAACTCAGCTTCAGGGGATATCATTATACTAGAGAATCTGAAAGTTTCTTCTTACAACTAAGTTATTGGTGAAATTTTCTAGAAACTTTGCTTTTAAGTTTTACTTTTGAATCTGAATGATATCTTGAGGTATATCTCCTGTAGTGATATGAATGAATTCTCCAAGGTAGACATTGGATCATGCCTTTTTGGCAAACAGGATATTAAATTTCCTTTCTGATAAGTAATGTGAAAGATTTTTCATGACTTCTGTCTATTTCATATTTCCTAATGACTATGGCCTCTATTTCAGATAATATTAAAGACCACAAGGAGTCAGCTGACAAGGAATCTTTTAAGGTACATAGCAGAATAAGTAGCCCCATGGGGGCTTATTTAGTCTTGATACTTTTTTGGTGGGGGCTTATTTGATTGAGGGCTCATTTGATGGGGGCTTATAAAATTACTTGACAAATTCTAAATAGAAAGCTCATTGTCAAAGCTTCTTTTTCTTCATGATATTGAAAGAACAATCTAAATTTAAGCATTAGTCTTTATCAAGGTCTTCATCATCATATCTGGTGGGGGATTATTCATGGGAGTCTTATTTGATGGGCATGGGGGCAATTCAAAGATTTCTGATGTTTTGCATCTAGGTATTCCTGTGAAACATTAATATTTAAGCATGCAGCTAAATTTGTATTGATTTGTCAGAGAGAGACTAATAGAAGATTTGTGTGTTGATAATTTGTAATGCTAGTTGGAGAGTTGTACCTCAAGTTATCAGAAGAAAGAGGAGAGGGATGCAAGAAAGATTTAGAGGGGGCTGATGGTTATTGCAGATGATTAAAAGACTGTTCATATAGAGTTTGAAATCAGAGTTAAATCTTCTTGTTTTACTTATTATTCTTTTGTCTTAGAATCAGTAATCTAGTGATAAATTTTTGGCAAGTGGGACTCAAAACACAAATCTCTATCTGAAAAATCTTGAGATAATGCCTTTCTGGAATTATGGGAAATCAATCCAGTTCACTTCTTGATATTCCACTCAATTTTTTCTGAATGTGCTGAATTTGCATTTTTGCAGTTGTTGGAACTAAGTAGTAAAATAAGTTTGCAGATCATGAATAGAGTAAAATGATCTAAAACATTTCAAAAGCTTCAAAATCAGAGGGAAATGTGCCCCTTAAAAGCTGCTCTAAATTCAGCATGGGTACTGTGCTCCTTTGAGCTCCCCCCTTGGGGTTGAAACTCTGTTTTGAATATTTATGTAGTAATTCATCTTAATCTGTCTAGTTTGCTTCTAAAGGTTGTCTTTGAACTAGCAGTGTCTATTTTAGGTAGATGAGGTTTTTGATCATGTTTTATCTGTGAAAAAGATATGTGTGTATTTATAGATTGTAAATAATATATATTTACATTTTTTGTATGTACCTTCTCATGGCATGAATTTGCACTCAACATTCATCTGTTAGTCTTATTACTATGATCTTTTCCCCTTTATTATGCTTTTAACCTTAGATTTCAATACAATTTGTTTTGAGTAACACCTTATGTTTGAATGAGATCACTTGTCATGAATTTTAATGTCTTCTTAGGTCCCGGTGGAAGACTTATCTAAGCAAATTAATGAAGAAACAGTGCAACAACCTCTTGATCCTTCACTGGTAGAAAGCCAGAATGAACAGACTTCTTTGGAAATGAGGAACAAGAAAAAGAGACGATTTAAAAACTTTCGAGGCACAGAGACAGAGTATTTGAAGGCAGTTTGCGCTGACTTGATTAGATCAGACGTGGAAATGCCACAAGATGCACCTAGAAGCTCACCAGAAATAGTTTCTAGTGGGTTGCTTGAGGATGGAACTGTTGTTGATGTAGGTAGCAATGTTGCAGATGTGAAAAGTGCGGATGCCGAACCATATAAAAGTGCCTCATCAGAGATTGCAGGTAAGGATGTGGAGAGCCCTTCTGGTGAAGTGAAAGCGCCAGAAAACAGAAGTGAATTGAGTGGCACGATGGCTTCAATCAATGAGGTTGACATTGATAGAGGTGACTACTCAGGAAGTAAAACAAAGGACGCAATCGAGGTGAAAGAAAAAGAGCCTCGTGGAGCTAGATTACAGAAGTCGAAGCATGAAGTGCAGGAAAGTGCGGTGGAGCCAAGTGTCGTTGGTAGGAAGGTAGAAGGCAGCATTGCACCGAAGGAGAATAAAGCATCAAATAAAGACAATGATACTAGTAATGTCAGAGAATTACGTCGAAAGGAGAGGAAGACCACTTCCTTTAAGCCTAAAGATATAAACTTAACTGATAGCTGGTTTGTTACATCAAGCAAGGCGACCAAGCGAACTGCAAGTCATGATAAAAACAGAAACACGCCAAAAGCTGCTGGTGAGAGTACCAATGCAAAACCTGTCAGAAGTGTTATCAACTCAAATATTGATGTAGGGAGTGATGAGCATACTAGCAAGACTAGGGCTCCAACTATCGGGAAATTTATACCTGTAGAAAATAGAAAATCGATGACAAGAAGAAGGCGACTGAAAAATGTATCAGGTGATATTCAGTGTATCCACGGACTAAGCAAAGGCACTGAAGAGTTTGGAAAAGATTCCCAGACACGAGGTGTTAGTCAAAAGCCGCCAACTAGTCTTGGAGATGGCAATTCACAGGTAGATTCTAGTAGCAATGCAAAACCTAATGATTCCAGTCATGGCAGAAATTTATTTTCGAGCGTGTCTAATTCGAGTAAAGAAGAATGCAGTACGTCAAAGGGTGAGAAAATTGAAGCGAGAGGTTTGTCAGAAGTCTCTGTAGAAGTTACGAGAGTCGATTCATTAATGTCAACGGGACTTTCTTTGAATAAATGTACAAATGAGAATGGCACAGTGGTCGATAATAGACAGAGTAGCAACTATTCTTCTGGTGCTGTAAATAAATTGTTACATGAACCAGACCTCGGACTTTTTGACTCTTTCCGAACTAAAACTGAAGAAGTTAACAAGGCAAATGTTCATAGAGGATCTGTAAATAACAGAATAGAAAAAATCGATATTCTAACCGGTGGAAATGTTGACCAAGGATCTCAGTTCAAAGCCGACCTTATAGAAGTAAAGTTAGATGGACAGTCCAAAGACGAAGGAGATATTACTAATAAAAAAGAAAGAACTAAACCCGAAGAAGCATCCACAATAGAGGTGACGTTTTCAACGCCGGTTGAAATGATCAAAGGGAGACCGTTGGTGGTTTCATCGTTGAAAGCTAGAGAAGAGAGTCATATTGTAAGAGAAGGTGAGAAACAGTTGTCATCTCTTAATCATGAGACAGTTTCTATAGGTTCTGACTCTAGTATAACTCAATCAAAGCCGGGTGAAGATGCAAACGGTGGAAAAGTATGTGAACGAAGTCCGTGTAGAGACAGAGAAGATTTCAAGGAGAGAGGAATCGTAGATTTGACGAAAATCGGTCGGAAAATCAACAGGCGATTTTCGAAGGTAAATGATAAAGATGCAAAGAATTTGAAATCGGGAAAAAGTTTTTTTATCAAAGCTCCTGTGGATGATAAGGAAAAGCAGGTTACAGTGAAGCCGATAAAACCAGATATGAAGAAGAGTGCAAAAAATCTTGCAGATTACGAGTCTGATACTGATATTGATATAACTGCGATAGATAAAGATATAGGTTCTGAAAAAGAGGATTCTGGTAAAGATGCGAAAGTAAAACGTAAAATATATACAGTTGTTCGGAAGATACGGAGAACGGAAATCACTGCCGATGGAAAGAAAGTTACCAAGATCATCAAGCAAATTGTGAAGAAGGTGTGTCCAGTTGCAAATGACCAATCAGGTGCAAGTGCCCCTGCTGCTAAGAAACGTGCAACAATGGAGAAAAAAGTTAATGACGGCGATGATTTGGCTGAAAAACCTGTCGAAAGTAAAGCCGAAAGCCCAGGTGATGGGACTGTGAAATCGGCGTTGGATCAAAGATGTGGTAAATGTGAAGGATGTCTGCGTAAAGATGATTGTAAACAATGTGAGGCCTGCAGGTGCGTTTTTTATATAAAACGTTAATGCGATAATAAGTTTGAGTTTAGTCTTTTTTATAGAATTGTTCAGGTATATGGTTAGATTCCTCTGGCTTGCCTCAATAATATCTTCCTGCCATTATTTTCATCAGTTTTTTGACGATGTTTTGCTATTTTTGTTGCTCTTAATTCGTTCGCTCACGGGAGGCTTAAGATTAGTACGAATTATAGGATGGAACCTCGTTAAGAATCATTTTGATCTTCATTTTCTTTTTGCCGTAGGAGGAAAAAGGAGGCATTGTCGGGAAAACTTAATATAATTTGCCGGTAGTTGATCTTTATTGCATGATAAACCTTAAAATAACTTCTGTCTCTTGTTGTGAATTACAGCTAACTGTATATGTAAGTTTGAATTATTGGCCAATAAGAGATAGGTTGTTGTTTTTATGTAGAACATTAGGCTATTAAAATCAAGTGCCAAACTGGCAGGAGAGAAGCTTGATAAGTTAGAACAGAGAGAATGAGTGAGGATAACTAGCGGATGTATCGCCATTGCTCTTTTACAACGTTACTGGCCAGGGTTAATGTTGATTATCATAGGGTACTTTCCATCGTACTAATCCAAGTACCTTCGTATTCTTTATTATTTGATACTCAGTGCTATCAATGAGCGTGAACACCTTGTTTGATTTTAGCATGATATCTTTTAGCACTATTCATGCCTGTGGCAATGCCACAAAGTATCTTATGCCAGGCATTTAATTTCTTCTCTTGTGATTGCATCATGAGATGTATGTGCAGGTCTAATCGCTGTTTGTTGTTTCAATATATAAGTTTGTATAAGCTCACTGTAGCTTTAGTTATACCACTTTCCTAAGAGAGCTTTATAGTATTTTTAGATGCTTTCGTTATCATACATATAAATTTTCCCCTATTTTTTTTATTGGTAGGCCTTAGTTAGTTTTAACTGGGTCACTGTAATTCAGCCTACTTTAAATAAAGAATTAGTGATGATAATTATTATGGCATTTATTATTCTGATCTTGTTTCTATTTTATCCCATTTAGAATGCGAAAATGCTGTGAGAAGGACAAAAAACTAGAAAAAGAGCAGAGAAGTGAGGGACAAAAAGAATCAAGAGGTATGTTATTGCCTTACATATTGTGTTCTCGTAATTGGGAAAAGCTTGAAATTCTCGGAATAGAGGGACTATACGAATCCTTTTGCTTTACTACTAGACTCTATGTGACTTTTGTCCAGCTCTATCTCTAATAGACCTAGGTTTACTCATTGTTACAGCTTAGGTTTTTCCTAAACACAGTTCAATAACAATTTACACAGCAAGGACGACAACCAATAGAATCGTTTTGACAAACAGATGGTGCGTTTCTACAGATGAACGATCTGAGTTGATATAACCTGTTACAAACTTGAGATGAGCAACCCGAGGAATAGACATGAAATGTTCGCGCTATGTTGACTTCTTTTTTGGTGGAATGTTTAACTGGTGGTTCAATGGAATGTCTCAATATTTATCTGGTTGTCTTCTCTTGGTTCGTCGTAATCACCAATGGACTCTTGGAATTTAAGATAGAATCATCATCAACATTCTATTTCTAAAAGAAAGTGGTTTATAAGCAAGTAGTGCTCTATTGCTCAAAGTGTTATGAAGTTCACTACTGGATTTTTAAGACCTACGAAAGTCGTCGATATGTTAATAAACTTTTAGACTTCCCATTTTTACACAAGCCCATCGTGTTTGTCCATATTCCTTGTCTTAATCTAGTTATTCCAGTGGTATGTTTGTGTAGGGCCTGTCTATCTGACTGTCTGTCTGTCTGTCAGTCTGTCTGTCTCTCTGTCTGTCTGTCTACCTGCCTGCCTGTCTGCCTGCCTGCCTGTCTGCCTGCCTGTCTGTCTGCCTGCCTGCCTGCCTGCCTGCCTGCCTGCCTGTCTGTCTGTCTGTCTGTCTGCCTGCCTGCCTGTGTAGCACTACACTGTTACTTAGACTCAAACAGTCTTGCTAGAAAAAGCTTAAATAAAGTTTTAGTACTGAAGTCATAAGCGTGCTCAGACACTCGGTATTGTACCAAACAAATCTATTTATAAGAACGTGTATTGGTTAAAAATGACCTTGTTTATCATCGTCCTCGTTACAAATTTGTTATTTGACTGTTTAATGTTGAATTACAAAGCTGATTGTGGGAATACTACAAGCTGATTGCTAATCTCTTTGTAGGCACCCAGAAAAGACCGATCCCAAAGAACAAAACTATTGTGCCGTATAGAGAGGAAATCAGCGTAAAATCGTTGAAAAAATCCAAGCAATATTCAGAAAACGATGAGGCACAGTCGGCTGTATCTGTTAAGGCAGTTAAACCAAAAGCAAAACCGAAACATTACAAATCCGGATTAAAGGATATGAATTTATCTGATGATGTTTATGCGCCTGGTTTTCGACTTAGAAGTAAGAAGACAGAGGTTGTGAAGACAAAACCGAACCGAATTTTAAAACAAGTGAAATATAGTGGAATGGAGCCAAAAGTCAAGCTACCTTGGCCAGTAAGTAAATTCTATTTACAGTTGATATTCGACAACTCAAACTCTCATGGAAAATCGAAGTTTGTTGAGTTATGGATTGTTAGAGTTATTGGCCAGCAATGCTTTCTGTTTACAAACAAATAGAATTAAAATAAGTCACGTGTAAATCCTCTTGAAATCATACACTCGTGGATGCGGAAACATGCCTTTTGACCCGTTGCTCTCAGGTGCCAAATAAACGTCCCCCCCCCGCTTATTAATTTTTTGATTTTTTTCCAACCCCCTTGGACCTTATAAGGACCCCCCGTTTATTAATTTTAGAGAAAATGAAACAGTTTACAAACCCCTTCTTTTATTTCCTTTCTTTGTTATTACCATTCATTCTTAAACGTTCGAATGTTTCGTTTAAAAATCGAATCATTAAATGTATCAAAGCAAGTGCCAATTGATATCAATTGATATCAAAACATAGTCAATTGAATTTGGTCAAAACGACTTTTGTGATTATATTTTCTGGGGTATCACTTCTAAGAAATGTCGCGAAAATTTGCTGCTGCAATGGCAACCTGCGAAAATGACAATCTGCTTTTGTTTTTCCCCGCGCTTTATGATCATTTTAAGGTCTTTTTCAAATTCTGACCCCCCCCGTTTATTTAAATTCAGAATTTTTTCCCACCCCATGTTTATTGGGACCCCCATTTATTTGGCCCTTGAGAGTAGTTCTTTTCGAGTTCAGCATTATAATTCTACTTTTGAGGATGAAAAAGTTTTACTAAATATTATCTATAACACTAGGAAGATCAATCCGTTTAATTAATTTGAATGAAGGCATTTTGAAAATTTCTAAAAGGTATGATATCGGGACTTATGTAGCTTTCGCTTTACGAGGATGTTTTCCACAAGACTCAGGATATGTGAAAAGTTTTAGACACCCATTATATTTATCAAAGTGATTTCATGTACTAAAGTGAAGCTGTTTATATCAACAATAGTTTGGAGTCTTTCCGTTTTCCTTCATTACTGGAAACCCTTTTGTCAGAATGGATGTCTAGAATTTTTTATACCTAGTCCGTGCCCACACTCTGCCATGACAACAAAGCTGTGGATATGACATTGGTGTATTGGGTTGCTTAGTTCTTCAGAATCTTAGTTTATGATTCATTGGATTCATTGAATTCATTGGATTCATTGGTGAACAGTGTCACTGTTCCATGGTCAATATAAATTAGCGAAAAGTCTATTGGTACTACAATACTTCACAGTAGCACGAAAAAATGGGACCATTCTTTAATCATACTGAAAGCTTTTTTCCTCCGACACTCGTCATGGTATGAAACGTCGGATAACGACCGAAAGGTGAACTGAAAAGTTTTTTTCGTCCGACACTCGTCAGACGAATAGTTCAGACGAATAGTTCAGACGAATAGTTCAGACGAATATTTCAGTTCACCTTTCGGTCGTTTTCCGACGTTTCATACTCTGACGAGTGTCGGACGAAAAAAGTTTTTCAGTATGGTTAAAGAATGTTCCCGCTTTTTCGTGCTCTAGTCCATATGAATTGCTGTCAGCCTATAAAACGATCTTGTTTCGGCATGAACCCTCTGTTATTTCATAGTTGTTATGCATTTGTTAGGAAGAGCAAGACGAACAGAGTATTTGCAGTTCAGGAAGTTTCTTCTGCGTTACATCTCCAATTGATATTGCAACTAAGGAAATTTGCTTTCATTGTGGAAGTGGCGGATTTTCCAAGGCATGTCGTTGGTATTTTTAGTAAAAGTTAACATTCTGTGAACTTATCATATTATGCGAGTCTTTTTACCTACAAATCATACGACTGTTTTGTCTTTGACGTCAGTCTTAATCTGTTATGAGATATACATTTAGATATACATTTTGTTCATCCACACAAGAACTAGAATCAGTTACACGATGTTTTTGCAGACAACTTGTGATTTTGATTAAACCTGAAGTTGCTTATTTTTAGCCAAAATTTTGCTTAAAGGTTGCTTAACCTTGTCAGCTTCAGTGTAGAAAAGAAATTTTTACAGAACTGGAATTGCGTAGTACTGTTTCAAATCGACTTCAGTTGCTTACATATTAGTTGCTTATAAAAATATCGCACTCTCAAAAACGAGTTGCTCATAGTATTAGATTTGAATTCTTTTGTGCCCACAGATGATTACTTGTATAAACTGTAGCGAAGTTTACCACGAATTCTGTATTGAAATCGATCCGCTGGATGAAACACGGTGGCTTTGTGATCGTTGCAAGAGGTGTAATGTGTGCGGCTATAAGGATAACCTATTGATGTGCGACAAATGCCACGACTGCTACCATGCTGAGTGTCTAGGCCCCTTCTATCACAGGGAAACAGAAGGTGTCGATGATTCATGGGTATGAATAGTCTTTGCTCGAACTATTTCTGCCTTTCTCTGTTATCTAGTTTTGTTACTGTTGTTGCATAGCCATTCCTTTTGTATGACAACTGTCATCTCTGCGTAAGAAGCAAGCCCCCCCCCCGACCATGTCAATTACCCTGCTTGTATTGCAGCAGCTTGACTGGTAAACAGGGTGACCAGCGATCAGAGAAAACAGAGAAACCAGGGAATCGGCAGAGCAGCTAACTTCTGTCTTGGAAGTTAGCGAAGAATAACATAAAATCAAGGAATTTGGCAGAAGTTTGGAAAAAATAAAAGAATTTTGCCATTTGTGCTCTTTTAAATTGAAAATCTCTTTTGCGTTGCATTGGACTGACCACATTGATATTAAATGACAGTGAACGTGTCAGAGAATTTGCTTGTTTTAGTCAAAGAAGTTTTTGAAAAATCAAGGACTCTCAAGCAAAATTCACCGGTTACTCTGAAAAATGATATATTTGATTTTGTTGCTGTCTAAATATTGCTCATAAAGATCAATATCAAAGTTTGTATGCAGCTGTGTTTTCTTTTGTATCTTTTATCAGTTGGCCTCAACTGGCTTTATGGAGTTGGGACGTAAATGATCAACATTAGATATGATGTTTTATAGCCATTTTGCTTGATTGCCAATTTTTGTTTCCTGCAAGTAATCTCCCCCTCGATTCTCACTAGTCCGGAGTTTTGACTCCTTAAAATGCAACATAAACTTGTCAACTATGGAAGGCCTTGCCTTCCTCTTCCTTCTCAGAGTTCCACAACGTGTCTTGTTTCATATCTAGCATCAGCTCACTTCATCTTGTCTCTCTATCTATTTGGCCTTACTTTCTCTTCCTTTGTTGGGGCTTTGTAATAGACGCCAAGACCTTTCCCCGACATTACATTCACACAAATGGAATGGCATCATTAAGTAGTATTTTAATAGTATCCTGTCATATTTTTCAATGTTTTTGTTGTTATGCTATAATGTTCATTGGATTTATGAGTATTTCCATATCATGTCAATGTTCTACTCAGAAAGTTTTTATGTGTCATGACAGGTTTGTGCAAAATGTGTCAAGTGTGAAAAATGTGGGGCAAAAGTGCCCGGAAAGGTGCGTGTGTATCTTTCATAGTTCGTTTTTATCTTTTATTGCCGTAGTGTAGTATGTGCTCTTGCTTCCAAGGAAAGAGTTCATAAATGCTTGATAATGAACAGCCAATTGTATAAACAATTCTTGCCAATCATTATGCATTGTTGCATTGAGATTCCGAATTGCGTTAGTTATTCGTCGAATTAGATTCACGGTCGTGTTATTGTTCGATCTTTCGAATCTATCTGGAGCTCACCACTTTGAGAAATCAAATATAAATGTGTAGGTGTGTTTATGATTTGTGGTTTTTGAAATGTAAACTTAATACAACTCTGAAGCTACCTAAATACAATTTATTCTATAACACACGGGATCTTATCAAATCATTGGCAGAAGGCACCAGTGATCGCAAACATGTTCACCACTTTGTTTTCTTAGAATGCAATTCTAGAATACCATATAATTCAAAATTAAAGTGCAAGAAGATATCTGTCACGAGCGGGGTTGGACCACGCGACTCGCAGGTTTTTTAAAGGATTTGTAGTGGATCTTCTTTCTTCCGATGGAAATATAGACCTGAGTAGCTGTTGTTCGTAGAAAAACCTATTTCTTTTCACCTGTGCAACAGGTAGTTGTATTTTGGTTTAGTTTTTGGTTGAGCAATAAAAATTTTAGAGTTATCTCGCGCAGTACATAGATTAACTATATTTGCAGACAGTGATATCTAGAGGCCCCATGGGGCACTGGCTGTATCTATAATAGTCTTTGTAGATTTTGGTCTATTGCTCGATGTTTTCTTCGTACTGTTTTAGAGAAAGGAGTCAAAATGGATGAGAGATTTTACTCTTTGTGAGGAATGCGACGACAAGATTGAGCGAGGCCAGTATTGTTCGATTTGCGAGAATGTGTATGCGGAGAATGACTACGATATGAAGATGATGTACTGTCCAAAATGTTGTAAATGGATTCATATGGAATGTGAAGGGTTGAACGCGGATGAATATGAATGTCTTGCCGAACTGCCAGAGGAAATTCCTTACGTATGCAAACTGTGCCACAGCTCAAAGATTTGGCCTAGGTGGTATCAGGAAGTAAGGGAAGAAATTCAGGCGGGATTCGAGAAGGTAGATATGCTTTGAGGTGTTCGTTGAGGTTGGCTAAGTTTTCTTTTTCAGTTTTCATTTCATAAATTCTTTACCCACGAAGCAACACTTATCATATATATCATATATAACAATATTTAAAGTTGGTTGGGAGTATAATAGTAATTAAATACTAATTAAAACCAACTATTTATAATACAACTGTAAGGAAAGAATTTTATAAAATAAATACTCATATACATAATTCCATAAACTAAAAAGTACTTAGCGGCAGATCCTGCAGGTGCATTCTTTTCCAGACCAATTTTTAATTTTCATTTTGAATGCTAGTATGCACTTCAGTATGCAACTACAGTAGACTACCTAAGCTATTTGAAACAGAAACAAAATTTTGTAATAAAAGCCTATTTATTGTGGAGCTGTTTGTCCGGTGGGGTCGTGTTTATTTGAAGCCTTGCTCTTAAAATACGTTTTAATTTGCTTTTTGAGATTGGTTACCGTTTAGAACTCGCGTAACTAGATGGGTGTATATATAGAAGTTGCTGTAAGAAATGGAAATTAGAAAGTGTAAGACGGTGTTCTTGGTAGGAAAGTAGCATAATGAGGGGGTTTAGCGTTATCGAGCATTTTCAACATTTGCTTCATTGGTTTTATCTTTTGTGGTATTTTTTTGTTTCAAAACTACGTATATTCAAGCTGCGATTCCTTAATAGCATTGCAGCCACTTGTCTGAAAGCTTTATGTGGATAGATGATAGGATTTATCCGTTGTGGTTTTGTTGGGATTGTCCAATGCTTTTCCCTTGAATTTGGCAAGAGACCCCCATGGTATTGAGCAAATTCACACGAATTGTGCGGCTAATCACATCATAACGTGTTTTTGCGCGCTGTTTTGACTGCCATGGATGTCATAATCGTTGATAATCGTCATAGTCGTTCACCGTCACACAATTATGAGTTTAATCTGTTCTTCATCACACAGATCAAATTTAGATAGAAAAGCGTGGATATCTGATTTTGTGAAGAACCTTTGGAAGTAGTATTTCAGTGTTTGACTCATCATTATTGCCAAACAGCTCATCTTTACCTGTCTGATTGAATTACAACACATGACAAATTTCTGTTTTAGACATATTACGAAATTATTGGTTCAACTGACATGAAGATTGTCAATAAATATCTTCCAGAAGTATGTAAATAAAGGCATTTTATCACAACATTGCATTTTCTAATACTTTACTTATATAGCTACCAACCATTGCACGCTCTCTAGCTGGAACAGGGCGTTATGTAGTAAATACTTTGCTTTCAATTGCAGTTTTTTTAATCTTTTCTCTCGACTATCCTTTTTCCTTGTAATTAGTATGCGCCACTAGCGTCCATTTAGAAAATTTCATACCAATATATCAAGAGGACTCAACGTGTAGACTAGGTGGAACACCAATAGGTGATCGTTTCGTTTTTTGCATTCATTGTCGACTCTTTCTTATTCTCCAATTCTGTTATGTGTGCAGTTTTTTCAAAGTGTAGAGAACCCGTTGTAATTACAGTGTTATTTCATAGCTCATTTTTTCGTGTCAGTTCAAAAACAGCGAAGCTCAAAGGATACTTGATGATACATTCAAAAGAGTCCAAGAGCATGGATTTCCAACAGTGGTAAGCCTAATGCGCAAAACACTGCACAAAGTGCATAGATTTCTGCATTCACGGGGTTTTCGTGTATGTTAATTGTAGAAATTTGGTACCTTTCGCTCAACATTGTTTCTGTCTGTCCTTTTCCGCCCATCTTCTCAAAAAGAAGTAATCAAGGCCTTAGCCAGAATTCAAGAAAAAGAATGGAACAAAGAATTAATTCTGTAAAAAACTTTGTTTCTGCTGATGCAACTCCGGATACCAGTAGTTAAGGCAAAATGATTGTTGTTGGAAAATTTGCGGCCAAATGGATACATTTGAGATAGCTATGATAGCTTTTCTGATTAAATAGTCATTTATCTAGATGCCACTTTTGATTACCCTATGACCTATGACATTATTCTGATCTATGTCTTTATTCTGACCTATGACAGTATTCTGATCTATGTCTTTATTCTGACCTTTGACAGTATTCTGATCTATGTCTTTATTCTGACCTATGACAGTATTCTGATCTTTGTCTTTATTCTGACCTGTGACATTATTTTGATCTGTGACATTATTCTGACCTATGTCTTTATTCTGACCTATGACATTATTCTGATCTATGTCTTTATTCTGACCTATGACAATATTCTGATCTATGTCTTTATTCTGACCTATGACATTATTCTGATCTATGTCTTTAGTCTGACCTATGACAGTATTCTGATCTGTGACATTATTCTGACCTATGTCTTTATTCTGAATTATGACATTGTTCTGATCCATGACATTATTTCGCATATTTTTCTTCAGGAACAGTTCGTGACTACAATGAAGATGTTTATCGAAAAGTTATCAGAAATGATCGATGGAGTTCTGCCGAATCAAATTGTATACGACTTGAAGATGCTTTTAACTAAGGTTAGCAAAGTTGTTAGGTTTAGTTTTCCTGTTCAGTTTTAGTTTGATCTATATTGTACTAGCCTGGTGATTCCTTGCATTCTTCTACAGTATTGATGACAAATAATTTTCTTTCTTACCAAAGCAAATCAAGTCAATGTTTTCATGGACCGAGGGACTGTTTAAGACGCCGAAATCCCCAATTGTAAAGAAAAGTCTAATAGAAAAACATGTCATGGAGCACACGGAAGTCCCAGACGCAATTCTAAATGCAATTGTCTTTGATCATTCATACAGCCAAGTAAAACTTGATGATAGTGTAACTAAAAACGAAACCGATCAATATGACGTTGAAGGACCTGATGAAAATAATATATTTGAGAGGCTGCTTTGTAGAGAGAAAGGCTTCTCGGAATTGGCGACTGAAAATAAGAGCATTGAATGCGTGCCTTCCAAGCTGTCGTTGCTCCCTTCCAATGACTCTTCGAATATTGTCGACAAAGTAGTTACATCGAAATGTCAGGACGAAAAAAGTGACGAAGACACTCGTTCGGAGCTGGCATCAGAGAAATGTGACACAATGGATACTGACGATGTTGTTAGTTCTTCGAAGAATAGTGCATTCGAGGATGAAAACTCACAAGACGGAGATAGTGCCAGCTTACAAGCGAAGATCAGAACTGCTAAGCATGTGAGTCTGTTTTGAAGCCATTCATGTAAAAACTGTCGCACTAGTTTATTTCTGTTTACTTTTGTTTAGCGTCCAGCTACTGACGTAGAAGTGTATTCGAATTCTATCGATTGCACTTCTCGGAGAAGTATGCTGAATGTATCATACCATATGTGTCATGAGACTGCTTTCTTATTTGGAGTTACTAGCACACAAAGAGTGTAGCCGAATAGGTTCCTCTTTGCCAAATTATTTTTTCAACGTAATGTCTAGCGTGATGCCGGATCAGATGAAAAGGTTTGGTGCAATTCTGCAATTACCATGCTCACCAATATGGTTGTGAGGTGTGCGTAGAACTTTCTCGAACTCTTCACGGCGTTTGGTTTATGACCGTGTTAAAGTAAATAAATGAACTGAAACTGAGGGAACCTCTTACAAAGCAGTGTTACCAGGAATTTGCTGGTCTGCTGGTCTTGTTTGAAACAGTATCCAGAAAATTTCGACTGAAGGATATACTAGACACGGAAGTATTTCGTAGCACACAACTATATCGACCTCTGGCCACTCTCTGAGTAAAGTTCTACAAGTTGGTCTTACTTTATGATCTCCCTTATCACTTACTGTTTCTTATCATTCTTCTTGATTGAAGCATTGAAGGGAGAACTCTCTTTTTCAGGTTGACGATCGACGCTGCCTGTTGTGCAGTCAATATGGCGATGAATATGAAAAGGATTCAGGCCGTATATTGAACGCCGGAGTTAACGAATGGGTTCATGTCAATTGTGCACTTTGGTCTGCTGAAGTCTACGAGAACGACGCTGGTCTACTTCAGAATGTTCACGTTGCAATATCAAGAGGACAGAAACTTGTAAGTGCCATGGTGTGACATGAATGTATTTTTCCGTTCTCAAAGGGCCTCTTCTTAGTAGGATCACTTGGGATTATTCCGCGGCTGTCAATACATAAGAAAGATATCTGAGTCTCTTTTAGGATTTGCGATCGAATGTTACAGTATCTTCCTCAAAAGAAGGGAAGCGCTTGAAAAATTGACAGAATCTTTTACTGAAGAAAATCCCATTTTTTCAAATGCTGCTGACGCACTATGCTCGTCAGTATTATGCCAGAAATAGGATAAATTTCCCTTTCATTTCCTTGATATTCCTATTTATATTTTGTACCTAAGTGTTCCTCATTATTTATAAACTCTTGCATACTTTTTTATGAAATAACAGCGAATTCTGAAATGTAGATGAACCGCGAATTAAGAATCAAGTCAATATGTTCAATTAGACATGACTGTGCTGTGTTCAACCCTCTATTGATTATACAATCCCCCTGTTACCCATTAATCTTTGTCGGTACACAGCTGTTGGTTGTCACTTTGTCCAGATAATTTCCTACCTTACATCAGATTATTGTCTTCTTTCTTTAGCAATGCTCAACTTGCCAACAATGGGGAGCAACTGTCGGCTGTTGTACTTCGTCTTGTCCTAGCAATTATCACTTCATGTGTGCAAGGTATTACTCGTCATTTTCCACAGATATTTTAGATGTTTTGAACATAATCCTGTTCCTTATTGCTGATACCTGTGCGACGAATACCTCCCCCCCCCCAAACTTGTGCAAATAGGTTTTGCAGATGTACTGTAACTTTACAGACATCATTCTTTGATCCAATAGAGCGGTGCCCTGTGATGCTTTTTTAAATGTATCTGTAGCAATTAGAACTAACAAACTTTTCAAGCTTCTCTTTAAGACTTTATGGGTATATTAAGCCTGGCATAACTCATTCAGGGTAATTTTGCTTTGCTCGATTATTAAGAAACGAATTATCTACATTTAGGAACAATGCTGTTATCTTCCAAAATGATAAACTAGTCTTCTGTCCGAAACACAAGCACAAGTCAAAAAATGAGGTACGTGTAATTTTGTCTCTCACTCTACAGAGTATTCACATGCTAGTCTAGTGTCTCTCACATTTGCGCTGTTTGATCATTTATGATCATGTCTTATCTATTTGCATAGTTAACTTGAACTAACTCACTTTGTACTCGTGAAGAGCAAGACACTGACTTGTTTTAAATTGAACAAGAGTTACTGTTAGAGCTAAAGATAGATTCTAATATATGAGTGTTAAGTCCTCCCTGACATTTCTCGAATACGTGTATCAACATTAGTTTTTTTTGTATTTCATATAGAAGTAAAGTTTTAAACTTGATTACATATTTTTTGATACCGATAATGGTTAACCCTTTATTTAGCTTTGACTTGTGGGGTCCAGGCAAGTAAGAATGAGAGATGTGATAGATTATGTTGTCTTTGAAGGTAATTCTTGATGAAGATGGATTTGTCGTAGCAAGACCAGTAATGGTTGATCTATCAAAGGTTTCAAATCAGAAGAAATTTGCAGTCGATCGGCATCCGGATTCGATTAGTATCTACTCAGGTCTGTCCCAGTTTATCGTTTTATTTAAATCAGTAACCATCCAGGATCTGGCTAGATTCCAGCTTCCTGCCTCTTATAACATTCCTCTGAGCATTCATTTAACTTGCTTTTACGTTATGGCATTGAGCAAGATAACATGCTGGGTACATCTTATGTTCTACCTCTGTTTTTTTTGTTTTGGAAGCCTTACATTTGACTTTAGCCCTAGCGGAAGATGAACACGGTGCAGGCAACAGAGTTAAAAGCTCAAGAACTAGACTTGAGAGCATTGGCTGATGTAGGACGTTGGAAAAGAGCTTCATATAGTGTCATGGTGATCCCAAAGAACTTCTCGGTTCCTATGCGTCAAAAGATCAGTGGGTGCGCTTCGTTTTCAGGAGAGGTCGAGGGGGACTGCTAATAATAGGTGACGAGGGGGGAGAGCTCATATGGGAATGTAGGAGACAAGCTTATATAGTGGATGGGAGCTCTTATATGGAAAGGAGGCCTTAACAATGTCAGCTTACTTTTACTCTGAACATTGCAGATATACCTGAATATCTTAAGATCACCTGATAGGCTGGTTTCTTTTTCAGGTTCTATGATTATACATCGTCTTGGCAGGTTGACTGAGTCATCAAACAGAGAATTTCTTGTTCCTATTGGATACAGGTCTGTTGTATTATGATCCTCCTTTAATATCTTCAAGGTTTCTACCATGACAGAGAAATCAGGGGAATATCAGGAAAGTCACCTGAAGGCCGAGGATGTCAGGGAAATTATGTCCTTTTCAATATTTCCAGTGAATTTTCTGGGAATTTTGACCGACCTGTAAAGAATTTTGAAAAGGCCTTTCAGGGTGGCCATCCATTCTAGTTTACCCCAGTGATTTTCACTATGTATTTTTGTCTGCATAATTCATGGCTCTCTCCAGAGACCTACCCTGCAACACATGCATTCAGATTGCAAAACTGGTGGAGGGGGGTCGAATCCTCCACCATATCAAACAGGAAATGCTCAAATTGTCAGTGACATTGCGAGGAAAATTCAGGTAGATTCATCTCGCTAACTTGCCAGACACCCTGATCTGCAATGACCTGCTTTTTCTGAATAGGCATTTACTTTATATTCCAGAATCCATAGAGCTATAGCTTAAACATTCGTTTCATTGTATTCAAACTGATATCTTGTTTGTTATTCCAATGATACAAACTAAGGTAACTATTATCGGTAGTAGTGTTAATTTTTACCAAAGCTTCTCAGTGGCAGTAAATTTCAAATAAGCTTCACACAACCGATGACATATTGTGCATATGGAGCATCTTTTGAATCAGTCGAGACATGTTTTTTACTTTAAATGTTCATTATATTTTTGAAAATTAACCTTATGAAAATTTTGCTTGTTTCACTGTTATGCCACTAAGTAAATTTGTAATAATTTGACATTCATCGTTCGTAGATTGTCTTCCACAGTTTGCTTTGTTTATTGAAGAAAAAGCAAAGGTCTCCTTGCAATGTATTCTCGTTTGATTCTTTAGGGCTTCAAGACTTTTTTGGAGTTCAAATGATACAGGCGAGCGTTGCAAGTATTTCTTTTCTATTGATGAGATCCCTGCAATTACAAAAACTGTGGAGGAGAAGGAGATTGTTGTTTTAGGCGGCACGACTATTCATCACAATGTAAAACAGGTCAAAAGAAAGGAAACATCATCATGTGAAGAAGCCCTACAATCTTTGCAAAAACGACGAAAAATATCAACGAGTCCTTTGGATAATAGACTTGGTATAAAAACAACGTCTTTTTCGATTGTTTCAACAAATATAGGACCTTCGTATAGTTCTTCCTCTTCGTTTAGCAGTAGACCTTTGAAAATCGGCAGGGACCCTTTTGAGAAAAATCATATTGCGACAGAGAGGTCAGTACCATCGCAGCTGTCTGCCTCGTTGCCTGTCGCTCAGGATATTACCTCTGTAAATACATCTGTAGCTTTGCAGCCAATTGCAAAAAGACCATCACATAGCTTTTACCACAAAATTTCTCCACACAAAATCATCCCACAGCCAGGAGGACTTTTTTCGACGACTTACGAGGTACCTATTAATGCTTTAAAATCGACTAATATCTCGTCAAAACCGCGTCTGATACAGCCGAAGCTGAGATATGAAGTAGTGCCGACGGTTCTTCAGCCAGACGTGTCCGGCGACAATGCAAAACGCCCAATACTACCCAAATGTGATCCACCTGTAGTCGCTATCGCGCGTCACTTGCAATACCATCTTAGCAGTAATCCTCAAATGCTTAATTATGTGGGGGATGCAACGCTGCAAGGACTACATCAAGTGTTGGGAATGCCTTACCAATACCCAATAAGCCCGTTGCCTTTACATGTGGATTCTAGCTGTACTGTTATGCCATGTTATACTTTAAATCTGCCTGACACCTTCTGGAGGACGTTCGCTGGGCAGGCGCAAAGTATTTCCCCGAAGCATCATTTTCAGGCCCAAAGGAAACCTTGTATCATACGCAAGCGAGAAAAAGCTGATTCTTCTTGTCAAACGGACGTCGCCACGCAGCGCGATGTGATAAATGTAACTTGTAATGTTGGAAGACCGAACATTTCTGGAGGACAGTCTAGTGATAATCACGTATCAATGCAAAGTAGAAAAAGACTTGATATGGACCTAGCTTTTAATCAATGTATGCAAAAGGTTGGTTCTATACGTGAAGAGAATAATGATATTGGTACGAACACGAATATTGATGAGAAAAGGGGAAGTTACATATTGAACGCTAATGTGTCTGTTGGGTCTAATTCCCTGCGAAAGACGGAATGCAGTTCTGTAAACACTTTGCATACCTTACCGGGTGAAGTAAAGCTACCAAACATTCGTAACTTGATCGATGAATTTTCGGGTACGTGTGAATTTGACGCTAGAAAGGATTGCGATAGAACAGGGATGAAGAGCAAGAACAGTGATGATATGTCACCCTTGTCGTTACAAAATGTCCCTGAGCTGTCGTGTTTACAGGCGGCTGCTCATTTAGCCAAATTAATGCCTGAGATATTTAACGAGAAGAAAACAATACCAAATACGGAAATTCACTCGTCAGAACGTGGACATTCGCATTCGGGTGACTCATTTAAAAGTATTAATATCGGTTCTGTCGTTAATAATGTTGCCAACATTACTAGCGTTAGTAGTGTTACTAACACCACAAATGCTACAAGTGTTTCGGACGTTACGAATGTTTCCGACGTTACGAATGGTGCCGATGCTACCGAAGTTGCGAATGCTACCGAAGTTGCGAATGCTACCGAAGTTGCGAATGCTACCGAAGTTGCGAATGCTACCGATGTTGCCGACGGCACCAGTGCTCCTAGTGTGTCGGCCGCTTCTAGCGTCCTTGTCGCAGACAGCAAACCTGACGGAAAAAGGAATCGTAAATGGTATCAGAAGAAAATAAAGAAGTTACTGGGAAATGAAAAGCAGCAGAAATCACGACTGAGAGTTACGGTGAAAAATGAGGATGGACTGTTCATAACAGGAGTCTCTATTCAAGGTAAATATGAGATATGTCTTTTTCATGAGATGAGCTAGTGGCCAGACTGCGAATTAAAGGCGACGAGGAAGGGAACTGACCACCCTTCCTCACTTGAAGATGGTATCAGCTGATGAGGACTGAAAGTCTAAACATGTTTTGATACGCCTTTTTTAGCTTTTTAATTCGTTGAAAGAGTATAGCAGGACCTTTAGTGCGTCATATATTTGAAACATATATGTGATTTTGTCACCATGCAGAATTCTGATTGAGTTTATCAATAAACACCAACGTTCGTTGCTTCATGTTAAAAAATAATCCAGCAGAATGCCTTAGAAGTTGTGTACTGTATGCAATCTCTCAAATATTTGGGAATAATCACTTTTGAAATAAGAACAATTTTGAAAAAATCTAAGTCGTAAATTATCAAAGAATTTAGACCAACGAACCTTGGCAAAATTATTTGGTTCTTTTAGAATATGAAAAAGAGAGTATAAGGCCAAGTTTTCCGACCTGGTGGGAATTCCCCCTGCAGAGTGTCCAAGTAGTTATAAATGCAGGCATCATTCACTAATGAAGAAGCTGAGCGAGCTCATTTTCAATGTTTCTTACTGTCTTATGTATTTTTGATAGGCGTTTGGAAGCAAATTATAGAAAAACTTAATGAATCAAGGATCGACCAGAAGTTGCCACCGTTGCTTCATAATGGTGAGTCATAATCATAATTGATAGATTCTATGAACTATTTCTGATTGTTAACTATTTGTTGAATTTTCTTTCGAATTACTTGCAGGTGAAAGTCGATATTGATGTTTTATGGTTGGTATTGATAGTTATATAAACTGTGAACCATAATAATGATATTGATAGTTATATTGCGACAAAAGCAGAGACATTTCTTCGTACAGACGAAAAAGTATCCCTTTTTTGTCGTTGTCTTGATCTTTATGTCCAATCTGATTGCGTACTCTATCCTATTTAATAAAGAGCAGTATTCTGATATTGGGCCCGTAAACAATAGAGTTTCACTAATTCATTTTGCACGGATTTATTGTATATCAAGTAGTAATGAAATCCCTAGATAAAAATAAGAATTCTTTGCATTTGTTCTCTTCTTTCCTTTATTCTTATTGTTACTGTTAATTTACCGTTCTAGCCAGCAAGTGCTGAGTAACTTGGATATTTTTTGTATTTTTTTCTTTGGACTTTCATGCAACAAGTCGTTTTATTCAAATTTTTGCACTTTTTGCTAGCATCATAATTCTTTTATTCTCAACGAGTGAGGTTGTCTCCTTCTAGAGAACGAAGCGTTCGACTTTTTTGGCCTTGCCAAATTCCCCACATTGTACATTGCCGAACAACTTCCTGGTGGACACAAATGTAGGGACTATAAGTTTCAGTACCACCTCCCGTGCACTGCCGATGAAGACAAGGTAGGTATTTTGCACTGTTTGTTTAGTTATATGGTATTTAATCTTGTGCTTTTCTGTCAGAGTAACTCTATCCAGATTTCATACTACCAGCGTTTTAATTAGAAACTGTTGTGTCTCCTTTTTTCTGTGTACTTCTCTAGCAATATCATAAACAACCACTGAATGCTTATGTGTTGTAATATTTTATGCATTGTTGATTTTCAACATTACGTATTTCTGTCACCCATTGTTTCTCCGCCAATGTGTTCCTAAATTTAGTGTCTCAGTCATTCGGTATTTTTCTTCCATAGGAACTTCCATTAAATCCTCATGGTTGTGCTAGAGCGGATATCTACACCAGGTTTCATTTCCTACTGCTTGGTCCATTTTTTCTCTTACAAGACTTTAGATATTTATTGGATAACTTTCTGTATATTATTCTCTAGAAGCTTTCAGAAGATTAAAGTAGTAGATGATATATCATGCATAGAACACTCGTTACGTCATCATGCTTCTTGTCTCGTCAAATTTAATTTATTACCTGTTTTTGTCCCCCTACTCATGACAAACCCTTTTGTATTGAACTCAGCGCTGAGACGTTTGCTTGGCGTAGTTATGGTACTTATTTCGTCCAGCGCTGAACAGAGTATGAAACGTTGGATAATAGCTAAGAGATGAACAGAAGTATTTGGCCTGATACCAATCTAAACTCATTTGATTATGCATCCCGTTTATTTCTATTGTGGTCATTACCTAACGTTTCCATACTTTGGTGAGGGTTGGAAGAGAAACGATATGTCAGTATATTACAACAGTTTCCCCTAGTTCTGGGGCACCATTGATGTTCTGCAGTACGTAGGATCTACTCGTTCATGTTGAAGGTGCTTTTTATTATCTTTGTCTGTAAATTCAATCTTCTCCTGTAGGAGACACCCCTCAGATATGTTTGCATGGTTGGCATCGCCATACAGGACTCTGCCGGACTATGTTGATGACGGAGGAGATGATACTGAAACAAACAAAACTGCGAGTGATCTTCCACTGTCAATGCGATTTAGACAGCTGAAGAATAAAGTGAAGGATCATGTCGGTGTTTATAGGTAAGTGTATCTATTAGCTATTAATGGCAGCGTAGGTTTGTTGTATCAAAATTAAAAATTTACACATATTATACACTTATTTATATAAGAAAGCGTTTTCGCCTCGCAGTGGAACTTTCTTAGCTGTTTGATGATTTCATTGCTGAAACGTTCTTAAGACTTCCTTAGCGAGAAATTCGAGTTTGTGTAACACAGCAGTGTTATACAGACAGACAGACAAAACGGCACTGCGCAAGCATAAAAATCTACTACATAGGTTAACGCAAGAGATCGATACAAAATAAGAAAATCTATCATTATCTTGCGTGAATATTGAAATTTTTAGAGGTATATGACTTATCAACTTCCTTTGGTCTCGAAAATCCTGTACTGAACTTTCATTACTTTTTGAGAGGTCGAGCGCAACTTCCTTGCATAGCGTTTCCTTTTAAAAAACAACGTGTAGAGATGATCATTACATATCATTCAAGTGAGAGCAGGAAAAGATCCAAAGTTCTCCTGCCAGATACAGGCACAATTTTTATTCCAATTTCTACTGCAAAGCAAACAACATATACTTTAAGGAGGAGCTTTCAAAGTAGATAGACTATAGAAATGAGAGTTCCTCCTCCCGGCTACTATGCATGGCCAATTCATGGAACTGACAGTTGCTTAGAGTGTAAGTGACAACAGGCAAACCGTTGCAATGGACACAATGTAAGCTGCACCAGTTAATGAACCAAGATCTTTCATCTGAAAAATTTAGAGAACTGTCGGCTTTACTTACAAGGTTATCTCCCAGAAACAAGCGTGCAGAGTAGTGCATTATTGTTATTTATTATTATTAATTTCTTTACAGTAGGCGTTAAAATATATAGCTACGCTACAGCTAATTTATGCCTACTAAAAACAGAAAAAAATTTATCACTAAGCTCAAAATAATTAGGTTGCAAAGTAAAATAGTGATATATCTAAAAAGTATAGTATAGTACATGTTACAAGCGAAATTTAAAGAGTTTTAATATAAATAAAGAGTCTACATAGATGGAATCAAACCAAGAACCCTGTTCGTTATATGAAACCACCTGTTCGTTGGGAAGTCTTTGTTACCGAGAACATTTACCGTGGCCCAATGACTTGGCCATGTTAGGTTCCCTGTTTCTTTCCACGCTGATTTTGCTTCCTCGCTCGGTGTTGCCATTCTCGGGGATACATATTTGCCCGAAGTGTACCGCAAACTGTCGACATTCAGCATACAAGATGAGTACCCTAATGTGCTCTGCTGCTCGTCTTTAGTATCTAATATATGTGCCTTATATATTTTATTACTTGGAAAGCTGTTTGCGAAAGAAAATGTTTGTCTTAATGCTTTCTACTCAATTCCGGGTTAAAGTGTCAATTTTTATCATTGATCATCTCCGTGGATTTTTAGATCATTGATCGATGGTAGAGGCCTCTTTTGCAAACAACAGATTGAAGCAAGCGAGATGGTTATCGAGTATGCTGGATCTGTGATTCGTGCAACTCTTACTGATAAGCGAGAGAATTACTACGAAGGAAAAGTAATATGGCCCATCTTTTACTTGTATATTTATCGGCATTGCTAAAGGAATATCCTTTTTAAACATGACTACCTTCTTTAAAAGAAACTATGTTTTGCTGAACTTCATGTAGCATAGCTACTTAGATAATTTTATTTTGAAATCTCATCGTTTGTTTCCCTATTTTAGCATTGTGTGTCAAGTTTGCCACTCATATTGACTAATGAAATTAAACTCCTGCAAGATACTGTAACGGAACTTTTGTGAAAGTATCTGCAACAATTTGTATAGCATTCTATGTTAAAACAACCTGAAAGTATTTCGTTATCGATCAGCAAATATCATATCATAGCAACATTAAGTCCAGCGTTCGAATACTTTACATCTTTGAAGGGTTATGGTTGCTACATGTTCAGAATAGACGACACTTTTGTTGTTGATGCTACATTGTACGGAAATGAGGCTCGTTTTATCAATCACTCATGTGAGGTAGGTAACTTGTTGACTAACGCTTTATTTTGTTTTCGGAAATTGTTGTGTATGTAGTTTATTGAGGAAATTAAACGCTTAGTAACATCTTTAGAGTGACTACTATGTGGGAAATGGGTCCAGTAGTTCCTATTTAGGCCCGTTGAATATTATAGTTAATGAATGGAACAAGAATTAGGTTGTTGACGAATACTTTATTCCCCCTCCCTGGTTTATTACCCTGACCGCCCATCTTCCCCTATTTTATTACACTTACCATCCCTCTTCCCCATCGTATTACACCGACCATCCCTTGATTTCCAACCCCAATTATTCATATTATCGTATCTTTTTTCGGTACAGCCCAACTGTTACTCTCGAATTGTCTCTGTGGATGGGGAGAAACATATTGTTATATTTGCAGCAAGGAGGTGCGTCTTCATCATATATTTGCTTGGTGTCATAATGAACTGTTACCTGTTGTTGAATTTAAGTTGGTTTCTTATTTGCCTTTTAAGAAGTTCACAGATCATGTGTTTTACTGTACTTTGAGTTTAAGAGATTAAACCTTTCGTGATTGTTTGAATAGTTAGTTGATTTGATGATTGTTTGAGTGATTGCTTGAGTGATTGATATGTTTAATTCTTTCTTAGTTGATTGATTGACAGGTCTTAATCAATTGATTGATTGATTGATTGATTGATTGATTGATTGAGTGATTGATTTGCTTAGTTCCTTCACAGTAAATTGATTGACAGGTCTTGATCGATTGATCAATCGATCAATTGATTGATTGAGTGATTGAGTGATTGATTGATTGATTGATTGATTTACTGAGCAGTCAGTCGATTGATTTGTTAGTTGATTCAATCTGATGGTGCTGATTTGATTGCAGAATCTTTCCTGGGGAAGAGCTTACTTACGATTACAAATTTCCGTTTGAAGAAGAGAAGATTCCTTGCCACTGTGGGTCGAAGAAATGTCGAAAATACCTTAACTGAGAAATCGCTTGGTTTACCTTGAACTGACGTAGAAAGCCTAGCTCTTATAGTCGATACTTTACTTTTCATTTGTTTGTAATGGAAATAGAAGAGAACATTTTAGAAATTTACTACGTTAACTTCACCTTCATGGGTAAGTTCTGTTTACATTCATGCGCCTGCGATGTCTCTAAATTCCTATTAGAAGACACAATATTTACCAAAAGTCCTGGGACACTGCATTTTTTTATTCTGTAGTGAACTTTTATCTCCCTCCTCCTCCAAACAATGTTTTTTTTGGGAGAAGTTCATGCGATAATGGTAGCCTTTCATTTGCACGCCAGCCACAAGTGCCTCATAGACGAACCAATGGGAGGTGCGTGTATGTCGCAACGATGACTAGTGTAGAAGAATGTTTTTGTTTATCATTTTTTGTAAGTGTCTGAAGGACGTTTGGCGAGCATCGTAGCCCCACATGTCACCCTTGCTTTCAAGTAGAGAACTCACAGACTCATTTTGAAGTAAAGTATCGTTAGACTCCAGATTGTAATAAGCGTTTTGTGTGATATAAAGGCTGATCACATTTGTCTATGTGCGTGCTGCTGACTAGCATTAATCGCCAAGGCATGATCTAATTTATGCATGTCTTTTTCCATTGTTCTCGATATTACCGACAACTTCTGCGCCCCTGCCTTGTTTCATTATCGCTGGTTATCATAGAAACCCTGATAGTTTTCGTGGAAATGCTAGAGCAACTATAGCTAGAACTTTTATACAGATAATCAACCCTAAGTCTTATCAAATCTTGACTCTTGAATAGTCGAAAGGACTTTGGTTCGAGTCCTGAGAGAAATTTTCTTCCTATCCCCCCTTCTGTCCATCGCTTGTTTTTGCTACCAGGTAATCTATTCTGCATATATGACATTCTGTGTATTTTATTGTATTATATAGATTAATTATCATAGAGATAAGAATTTTTTCAAGACCTGCTGTCTTTTTATGTAGCTGTTGTTCTGGTTCTTTCGGTATTTATCCTTTTGGAAATTTATGTTGTTCGTATGTGGCACTTTGTTCGCAAGAAGCGCCTTGTGCCCCTATGGTGCATGCAGCTAGAGTTAACGTAAGAAGCACGAGATCACCCGTTCAGATTTAGATTTAGAGACTTGCCTTATAATTTCAACTGGGATGCATTAATAATACGGACCCGTATATATACATACATACATATATAATATATATATATATATATATATATATATATATATATATATATATATATATATATATATATATATATATATATATATATATATATATATATATATATATATATATATATATATATATATATATATATATATATATATATATATATATATATATATATATGTGTGTGTGTGTGTGTGAAAAGTCTGTTGGTACTACAGAACTTCACTACAGCACGAAAAAGTGGTACCATGTTTTAACCATACTGAAAAGCTTTTTTCGGTACCGGTACCATGTTTTAACCATACTGAAAAGAAAAAAAAAGCTTTTCAGTATGGTTAAAACATGGTACCGCTTTTTCGTGCTGTAGTGAAGATATATATATATATATATATATATATATATATATATATATATATATATATATATATATATATATATATATATATATATATATATATATATATATATATATATATATATATATATATATATATATATATATATATATATATATATATATATATATATATGTATGTATGTATGTATGTATGTATGTATGTATGTATGTATGTATATAAATATATAAATTTATGTATATGTATATGTTATGTGCGGGCTCGTATTATTATTGCATTTTATATAAATATATCTATTATTATCTATTCTATCATGTAAATACATAGTAATACATATTTATCTAAATATACGTATATCTTTGAGGTCAAAGTTTCTCAACAATACTACTATACAGATAAGTTTCCCAATAGCTACGATAGATTTAATTTTGCAACTGAAGATGATTGTTGAACCGAATGATTATATATAGCAAATTTAGATCTATCGTCGTTGTTATGGAGCCATGTTTCCCAGATCATTTCACTGCCGTAAAATGTGATCTGTTCAGCATTGATTACTGAGTTAGTCCCTCAGACACACGTACTCTGAGTACCGAATAATTGCCCCCCCCCATCTCGATTATTAGTTTTAGAGTGTCTTCGAGCCCCCACGCATTTAGTCTAGTCCCACATTTATCACTTGCTGAAATTTTATGAGTGAAGTTGTGTCTTCCAAGAGGTTGTTTTTTCTTACCTAGAGATCAAACAGACAGTTATCTAATCATCGTTTATACTATTTATATATTTTGCTTTACCTTGCTTTTTGTTAACACCTGATTAGCGAACCTTCGTTAGATTTTCCTTGAAGTATTCGTTTTTTATTTAAATGAAAATGAAAATGAAGAAATGAAATGAAGGTTCTTAGTGTCTGGCCACATTTTAGTTCTAAAAGTTCCTTAAAAGTTTCTGAATTTACTGAAAGAAATTGTAGTGAAAACGAAAACAAACAGTAAAAGTATTATCTTTTGCATTGCCCATAGGACTTATTGGCTTTACAGGTACTTAGTAGACAAACTCATAAAACAAGGTGTTAGTAATTACATCTAGTTGGGTGATGCAGATATATAGTTGGCAGGTTTGGAATAAACTGAAAATAACTTAGAAGTAACTGATATTGTATGCTACACTCCTTTTTTTATAAGAACCAGTACAATTGAGGTTCAGGCTGGCTATTCTTAAGTTTTGCAAAGTTTTGAGGCTGAATTGTCCTTAGTCTGTTCTTAAATTATTGGGGTGTAGGCAATCTAGATATAAGATAATATACAAGAGAACATTGGGTGTTTTATGAAACAGGTATTATTTTCAATAACATCAGCAGAAGACAAAAGATAGACATTCTGATAGATGTATAATCCTTCCCAAACGTTTTGGTGCACAGGGCGTTTCAAGCACTTTTGGCAAACATTGTGGAGCTTAAACAGTTTTATATCAGTTTTACATTATTTTACGACAGTGCTTCAGCCTCACCTTGTTCTTAATGTGTCCTTAACTTCCCATCAATTTTGAGGCTCATGTTCTTGTAAACTTGTTCTTTTGAAAAAGAGTGTATAACTAATGTATGGAATAAAATTATATCTAAATTTTTGTTTCAATTTGAGTTAGGCAAATGAGGAAAGTAATGCAGACAGAAATGAAATTGTGAGTAAAAACAGATTGTATCTTGCATCTCGCGTGTTTCACAATGTAACGCCCAACCACTATTTCATTTTCACAATTTGGCTGTAATAACGCCATTTCCCGCCATTCAGGGCTGTTATGACGATAACTGTGAAAGAGAAATACATGTTCAGACCACTATTATGTTAGATAGCCTGCCAATGTCATACGGCTTAAGGACAGAAGACTGTATTCATTACTTTGAACTACCAATGAACAAAAGTAGAGCTCCCGTGTGCCAACCTCATTTACATGTCATTTATGAAGCAAAGTAGAACATGGAGCTGCACGTAGAAGTGTGATTGTGACCTACAGTCCTGTTACAAGCGATTCCGTAGTAAAGTGTATTTAAAACTAAGAAGCGAACTTTGAGAAGATTGTGAAGGACTTAAATATTGCACATGGACTTAGTTGTTTTCTTTGTATCCAAGTAAATAGTTAAGGAAACCGTTCAGTGTGGAAGTGTCCAGTGGCCTGGCTAACCACCCTTCTTGCAACAAGGTCACTCTAATATTCGCGAAGAAAGTGGCTGCAGAAGATTTCACGGCCAAAGATTCAGGTTGAATACTAAAAGGTGAGCTTTTAATATGTGGATGTTGGTGCGGACGAGAGTCGTAATTTGCGCTTAGTATGCATGATACGGAGGTGTTCTTTGCCAAGGTAACAGGAACACGAGATATGGTTGTTTACGTCATTTGTAGATATATTTCTTATGCAACGAACAGCTCTAGACAATACCAGGAAGATAAGAGAGCTCCATGGAGGCTGGCACATTTGCCATCATCACAGTTAGAGAGCAAGAAAAGCTTGCTAGTTGGAGCATGTTCTTTTCTACTTCTATTCATTACTTTGATATAGAATTTATTTTTATATATTGGCCAAAATTGAAACGATGCTCCCAAGATATTACATTTGGTACATTTTAATGCCTGTAATTGGGTAATTTGGCAGTTTTGTAGTTTGGTAATTTCTGTATATTTGGCGCCCTATTTTTGTTCACACTGTCTTATTTCAAACTAGAACTGCACCCCTAATGCAAAAGGATACTGTCAATTGCAACCCTGTGAGTTCCAAATCGGGTATTTTGACATGGAACAGATTGTCCATTGGTACTACATAACTTCATTTTGGCTGGAAAAAGCAGGAGCACTCTTTTGACATACTAGTATATTTAAATAATGTTCCCACCTTTTCAAGCTATAGGAACAGATTTTGAATACTTAAGCATTTGAAATGGCTTTGCTTAGCAACCACCTATAAATTATTGCAAATATCTCTGCCATTTGTTTTCAAAACTCACAGACAATATAAGTATTTCACTGGTATTAACTTTATTTGCATTTTTGTGCCTATGGAGCATCATTGTATTTTTGAACTGCATTTGTAAATGATCTGTAGCAGGCCTTGAGATCCCATTACAGTATCCTGTTATTATTATTATTATCATGAGCATGTGAAGAAACAATGGAACTGATGTAATAGTTTGATAAATCATAATGCATTTTAATGCTTATATCATTGAGGCCTGTATCATTATAGGACACTGTCAGCTACTTAAACATGTTGAAATCAAGACTTCTCAGTGCTTGTGAAACTTGTTATGTATACCTATTTTATGAATGATAAATATTATTTTTAATCAATCATCTCTCATCTCACCTTTTGAGCCCTGTCCAAGCTATAAGGCCTGATTTGTGAAATTGTGTTCACAGTAATTCACATTTGACTTATTTGATATATGGAATTCAGTTATTATATCCTAGTGTAGTAGCATATCTATAGTTCACTATGATCTGATTTTAATAACAGGCTTTCATTGAACCCACACATGTTTTCATTTTCACATGTGGCATTGAACATTTGACTTGTAGGTGGACCAGTAGTGTAATTTTGCAAGTCTTTTTGTTTGGGGGGAGGGAGGGTAGTGCTGTAGCATGTGTTGATCAAAGTAACTAGGGTATTGCTGGCACTGAAGATTTAATAGTTGAAGTTCATAGGGAAGGTATAAATATCTTTGATATGCAAATAAAGGATGTGTATTGTGGTCAAAGGTAGATAGCAGCTGGACTTATGTAAATAGTGTATCTATGCTGGAGGTTTTGTTTGGACACTTGGTAAGGAGGTCTGAGGTAGAATACTTTGAGAAACTTCTCACTATGAAAGATAGGATGGGATTTTGTTTAAGGATATATTTCTATCTGTGAAGATAAGAAGTGATTTTGTGCATAGATAATATATAATAACAAAACAATAATAAAATAAGAATTGTAAGTCATTTTGGGTATTGATTATCTACAGTGAGTTTTGTTTGCTAGCTTTCAAAATATTTTATTCAGAGATAGATTTGAAGTACCATGAAATCCCGAATATTTCCTGCACCTTCTTGCCTACTTTTGTTTTGCAGACATGGAGTTGAGGCCTATGATGTGCAGAGTGCTTCATTCCTTAGGGAGCATTTAACACCTCGCTCATGAAAAGTGCATTTAATATTTTCTATGTTGCAGAATTTGATTACATAACAAAGTTAGAAATATTTTTTCCAACTTTGGATGCTTTGGCTAACGAGTCCTGCCTATACTTAATTCATTTTAAATGGCTTCTGCCCCGTGGACCGTGTAAAGGTTTTTGATAGTTAACCTTTTATACAGTATGGTTTGGTAGCATGTACATTAGGTATTAGCAAGTGCTCTACATCTGTTTATGCATATGTAGATCAATATTGAGTTCAACCTGCACCATGGCGGTACACCTTATTAATTATGCAGCACTTTGTGTTGTACTCTAAGGAGCTGCTATCCAAATATTACTATTTGTTTTGTATCTTTGACCCAAATGTTCCCAGATCAAAGGAACTATCTATATGTTATTGTGCATAGCCAGACTACTTGGCATTTCTGCTTCGGCAGAAGGAAAGCAAGTTTGGCACGATTGGCATATAAAAGAGCAGATGGCTCCTCATAGAATATAAACATGTTTGTACTTAACGTATTAGACATTGACCTATAGTTAGTTATTACATACAAGTTTACTGGTATGATAGTTAGAAAACTGCATACATTAGATAAAAATGGAATGAAGATGGTTAAAATAAATATGGTCAAGTGAGGTAGCATTGCAACCCCTTGGAAAGCAACTTGTGGTAATTTGTTGACTATACAGGGTATATGCTGTATGCCTAGGACCTTGGACCTAGCTAGGGGTAGCTAGGAGCAGTATGTACCATCAGTAGTTAGGAGTAGTATGGAGAACATGTAGGATACAATAGCACTTAAAGCCATGAATCTTCATACCCGAATGTTCCATACTTCATAAGCACTTATATCACTCATGTTGAAGTGGGTGCAACAAGACCAGTGACTTATATCACCATTGTATTGAAACCATCACCATTCGCGTTGTTTTTCCACGTGCAAAGTAGTTTCTGCACATCAGTTTTTATCTGTTTATCCTATCATTGTGGGTGATTTTTAGTCGTTCCTTGTCGTATAACCCAAAGTACAAGGGTCAAGTGCTACATACCTCAGGACAGCTTATCGGTTACAAAGTATAAAATTATTGTAAATTTTTGTGGGTAACCAGTTGATAACATTGTATCTTGCAGCCAACTAATTCTATTGACAGAGGGGGTGTATGGGCATTTATAATTTTACGTTCCTGTTACAGTGCATTTTCATTATCTTTTCCTTGACTGTTTGGCTTTTTTATTTTGTGTGTGTGTTCTTTATTTTTTATTTTATGTTTTTCTAATTTCCACTCGCTCTATAATTTTGACAGAAACTCAGCCTAATTGCCGAGAGAGTATCCACAAACGTGTTCAGTTTTGAACAGATGCGCCAGTATGTGGAATTTCAATAAGTAATTGTGGCAAATTGGGTTCCTTTCCTTTCCAGGTTTTCCTATCCTAAATATCTAATTTATTCATTTGATTTTCTTTTTTCAGTTGGATGAATTCAGTTATTAGCCACCTGTAAGTATAAGGAAATGAAGCATTCATTGCAAAAAGTCAAAAAATGCCTGAGGAAGGAAACCTAACTTGATGGAAAGAGACCCATTCACCGATGAAGGCATCCAGGACGCTTATCTCCAGCATGCCATTCAGAGAAGACTGAGTAGGCCCAGTAGCCTTCCTGTTTTTCATATTGGCCCCAGGCCAAATCTGTACTCGCCGTTCCAGGTACCTTATTACAATGAAGGAAAATACCAAAATGATATTTTTAAACAACAAAATCGACAGACTGAATTGATGACCAGTGATCCTTTATTGGTACCACAGCCTCGTACAGTGCAGAACACTCAGCAAGATGGCAGCTCAAAGTTTAGTTCTCCCCAATTCGCGGGGAAATTACGGCATGACGTAGGCTTTGGTTTCCAGCACTCGCCATTTATGGAACCAAAGCCGTTTGTAAACGAAAGAGATATTAATGATTATTCCCCGTTCCCTTTGAAATGCAGTCCGCTATTTCCATACGATATCCCTTTCCCTTATGAAGAACGGCAGCCGCTGTCTTACGCAAAGGAGGCTCACAGTTCTCATGCTTTCTCACCAGGTGCAAATTTTGCTCATCAGCTTTCTCCGTTTGCTTTTGAAAAGCGGCAGTCCCAGTTTCATCCTTCACCTATAGACCTCAAGCTGCAAGGGAATGGTGAACGCAACGGAAATAAATCGGGTGGTAGACATTTAGACAGATCTGACTTTCACGACGAAAGTTATGTTGTGTTAAATAATCAAAGACAAGAAAGTTTGCAAAGAGACTTACCTCCAAACCCCCGTGACAATGCAGATTTCAGGGACTCTGGTGTCATGTCTTCCCAAGATTGTCAACTTCAAAAGCAACATCTTTTATCTGTTGACAGGCAGAGAGGGGGTTTAAGTAGCCACGAGCTGAATCAAACACGTAAATCTGTCATTTGTATTTCCTCAAAAGAGGCAGGCACATCTGCGCATAGTAACGATTTGCAGATTTCTCCCAAAGAACCGAAGCTGCATGCTAAAAGCAATGTTCCCAACAGTGTATTAGACTCTCTATCGGTTGATAGAACGATGGGAATTGGAAAAATTGACAAAAAACATTTAATTCAAAGTCCTTCAAAATATAGTGCACCTAGTATGGATACATTTCATTCACCATCTAATTTATTTGAATCCATATTTAATATAGGAGATAGCAGAGATCAGGGCAGTTTTCCACAGTCAATGGAAGAAGCTATCAAAACTGGCTGCAACTTGCTGGAAAATGGGGGGTACAATTTGAAAGCCTTCAGAGAGGAGTTCCTAGTTAACAATGGTGAAAAAGAAGACCTGGTAGGAGAAGCGTTCAGTAAGATTGGCAGCTCATCCTCCAGAGAAACGAAGCTTCAACATTCAATTGGTACCGAAGATGGTATTAATTCTCCGACGGTCAATCTGAGAAATAAGGGCTTAAATAAGATTGATGTTAATATTCCCCAGTTTGTTGGAGAGTACGTTAATGGGAACACAAAGAAAAGCCAAGAGGAACACTCTTCTGAAAGAGACTCCTCTATGCATAATGCTGCATCTTCTGATGGAATGCTGAACAGAGCAGATGGCACTGTTACAGAACATAACGTGGATTGCATGAAAACTGGTAAGAAGTGCCCTTTTAATACAAAAAAGTCATTACAAAATGGTTCCAGGAAGGAAGAGCCCATAACTGAGGTATTGACTAAAGCAGACGTTGGAAAACGGAAAGATACCAGCAAGGAGATTATTCATCAGAATTGTAATGGTGAACTTGAGAAGGAGAAGAGACCTAGGGAGAATCACTGCATTGTTGAGCAAAGTAAGGAAATTGACTCTAGTTTTGTGGACCATGGGGAGGAAGAGGGCGGGGAGAATAATAAAGCGTGCAAAGAAGGAAATAGTGATGAAATTGGATCCCTGAGTATTACAGAAGGTGAACAACAGAACAAAACTGCTGGCACACATAGAGATAATTTATCATCCGAAGACACGAGCGAGGACACAGTAAGAAAGCGGACGTTGTCACGGGAAGAACGTGCTATTCAGTATGCAGTGGAAAAGTTCAAGGAGATGGAAGAAAAGAAATTAATGGCCATAGCTGGAAAACGAAGAGGAAAAGGAAAGAGGGAAAGCAAAGACCAATGGACAGAAAATTCACAGGTACTTTGATATCAAAATGATAGAATATTGAAGTGGGAGAGCGCAATAGTTATTGTTTTGAGCCAGAAAAATATTTTGTTGTACTGTTCTGTTTATATATATATATATATATATATATATATATATATATATATATATATATATATATATATATATATATATATATTTATATATATATATTTATATATATATATGAAAAATATAAATGAATCAGAGCCGCATTCGCATAGTATATAGATATATATAAGAGAACAAATCAGAAATATACTTTACTTAAATTATTTCATAGATGTGTCGATAAATATCCTCATCAGTACACTGAGAGTAATGATGAAGATATTTATCGAAACGTCTACAATTTAAGTAAAGTATATTTCTGATTCGTTCTCATATATATATATATATGTATATAAATATATATATATATATATATATATATATATATATATATATATATATATATATATATATATATATATATATATATATATATATATATATATATATATATATATATATATATATATATATATATATATATATATATATATATATATATATATATATATATATATATATATATATATATATATATATATATATATATATATATATATATAACCTTCCTCAACTCTATCCAGTCGATGGGGCTGCGATGGCCCCCCTGGTGTGAGCAGTCCTCTCTCAACAGCAGGTCCAATGCACATTGCGATGGAGCTGCGATGGCTCCCCTGTGCAAATTGGTTAAGAGAGGGGCAGTGCGAGCAAATGACCTACCCTTGAGCAACGATTTGGAAGCGTGGCCCGATAGCTCAGTTGGTAGAGCACCGACGTACAAAGTCAGGGGTCGCGAGTTCGAATCCCGCTCGGGTCGGTTATTTTCTCGCACTTTCACTTTTCATATATATATATATATATATATATATATATATATATATATATATATATATATATATATATATATATATATATATATATATATATATATATATATATATTTCATTGATTTAAAGGAATGTGTGTTTTGCCACAATTTGACAGGATTTCTGCTAGAACTTCGTTATTTCGCTGGATTATGTTCATATGATTCCAACTTGTCTCCCAGTTATGTTACAAATTATACACAGAATCTTGTTGTTATGTAAGTACAGTTGAATTCCGTTATGTCGGACTCTCAAGGGGGAGATAGGAAATTGGTCCGCATTAACTGATGTCCGAGTTAACTGATGTCCGAGTTAACTGATGTCTGAGTTAACTGATGTCCGAGTAAATTGATGTCCGAGTAAGCCGGATCTCTTACTAAGTCAGGTTTTCTTGAAAGGATGTGAAAAAGTCAGATTTGTTAAGATTGTGCTTAGTCATCTTCATAGTGTTGATAGAACTAAACTATCATATTCCTGTCGGCCACATTAATGAAATAAAGGTAACTATACATTTTCTACTGGAATTTGATAAAGTCTGCAATTGCCATTTGCCTCATGGGGCGATTGCGTTCCATTTCATTTGGGGAAGGTACCTTCAATGCGATTGCTCCTATTTCTCCACTTTCTGTGAATGTGGAAAAATTAATCAGTGTTTCAATATACTATTAAATATCTTGTCGCGTTAGTTTTACTACAATTTCATTTTGATTATCTCCATCTTCTTCATTCCTCAACTCTTCTTCAGTTGTCTCATTCTCACTGATTACTTGTATTCTTCCTCGGTCATCACGCCTCCCATTACCGCAACATAAGATCGACATGTATAAAAGCTATGATATGAAAATGAGCATTAAACAATGTCATATTGGCATCAAGGCCTTTTCCTTAATCTTGGAAGAGTAGCTGAGAAAGACCAAGTTTGATCGGGCTTTAATGAACAGGCCCTGAAGTCGCTGGTCCGAGTGGAGCAGAATATTTTATCCGAACGGACACAAAGATTGGGTACGACTAAGCGAAAGTCCGACTTATCCGGGGTACGACGTCACGGGATTCGACTATAATTAACTGGGGTTTATTGCCCTAGGAAACTCCACCCTAATCGCTGGCTGTTCTTTACCCACCGACTCTCAACCGAAGTTAGCTTACCGATTGAGTGGCGTGTAGTATTGCTCTACCTTGCCTGTCTCCCACACAGGCCGGCGTGCAGATAGTCAATTAGCCTGAAAGAACTAGTACGCTGCATCGACAGAGTATCAGAGTGGGATTCGAACCGCGTGCACCATGAGTGTAATGCAGAAGTGCACCACTATACTATCGCTTCACGCCTTACGAAGCAATAGCAGCAAACCTAACTAGAAGCTTATTTTTTTGTTTACGAACGAGAGATGTATACTAGTGGTAATTTATATTTTGTAGAATGGAGAACATGACGGTATGCAGAATGTTGATAGTCTTACTAGACAAAATGCCGAGGTTGAATCTGAAGCACAGAATACTGCCACTAATCGAAAAAGAAAGAAAACCGTCAACTTTCAGATCAAAGATGTTGAGGAAGAGGAGGACAGCATTATAGCAAAGAAAAGTAAAGTTAATAAGAGCAAGCCTGTAAGTGAGCAATGAATATTTGAAACACGAATCTGATGTTCATTGTTATAATGATTTATCGTACCCTTGTATTGCAATTGAATCGTCTACCTCTTGACATTCGTATCTCACTGAGCAGTGGTACTTTTAAATCTATATTGAGTTTTTTTCTATTGCTTGTTAAGTGTCAATCTGCGCACTCTTAAGAAAATATATCTGATAGATTTTGGTGCTCTATAAAAATTATGATTTTAATGATTATTAGTAGTATAGTAAAGTATATCAATAATACTCTTCCTTCCAACAAGAATCTGTGCAAATGGTCCCTCTCCCCTACATCTGCATGCTCTTTCTGCTTACAGTCTGAGACTCTCCAACATGTCATTTCCAGTTGCAAATCCTATCTTCAAGTTGGTAGATATACCAAGCGGCATATTTCCGTCCTTCTACATCTTGCGAAAACTCTCTCATCAGTAGCCAATAGCTCGTTATTTGCAGCCCTTCCCTTTTTTCCATCTCCTCTTTTGATAACTGGAGATTCACTTCATCTAGACCTAGTTGTAGTGAGTAGCAGTTCATGCGTTTACCTGCTAGAAGTAACTGTTGGTTTTGAATCAAATATACAGATAAATAGTGACCGTAAGGCTACTAAATATCTCCCTGTTATTGCTGACCTCCAGAATTCCTATTCTACTCTCAAATGTATAAATCTCTCCATGAGTGCTCTCGGAATATTTGGAACTTCTTCTGAGTCCTTTCCATCAATGCTCACAGACTTAAACTTTGACGATAATACTACACATAACATCCTGTTGAAAACATTCAATATTGTAGTACGATATACTTATTACATCTTTTGTAGGAGAGACAAACCTTTGACAAACCCTAATTTACTAGACTATTAGGTTATGGCTTTGCTAACTTAGTTTAGCAGTTTTTATTGTGGTTATTTTATCAGATATAGTGAGGTGTATGATTGTTTACTTAAATTGTATTAATGTCATGAGGTTTCTAAAAGAAAATAGTTACTTGCAGTTGATTTGCAGTTGATTTGCAGTTAGTTGCGGTTGATACTTTCCTTCTTTTTTCCTTGTATTCTTTCCTTCTTCATTTCCTTCCTTTTCTTCCTTCTTCCCTCTCTCCCTTTCTGTTTTTTCTACCCTTCTTTGTTCTTTTTCTTTCCTATCTATTTGTCTTTCTTGTTCTACCTTTCGTTAACCCATTCTTCCTTCCTTAGAATTGCTTTCTCTACTTCTCTGTTACCACTACAACCCTGCTTTTCTGTCATTCCTCATCAACGTTTTGATTTCTTCTTCTCTGTGGGAAGCAAAAATGTTTGAACTTCATTGTTACACAGAAACCATTGCATAGAAATTTCCCATTTAAAGTCCGACTGTTGGGAGTAATTATTTCTTTCTCTTTTATAGGACATTTCTATGCACCCCAAAGTTGTTCGCAAGGATATTTGCACAAGTAAAGGTAAACTCTATATGTATTTTGTCACCTGACCTCTCCCTTCACAATTTTTATTGCCAAGTATTAAATTGAATATTGTCATATAGTGCTGGCTATATATGGTGTTGATAAATATGATCTGAAGTGTAGGCCCGAAAGTATACAGCAGTAAAAATTTCGTGAGGTCTTTTTAAAGTTTGCGCTGTACCATGTGATATCGAGCCAATATCTATTAGCTTTAGTAGGCAGGACACTTGGCCTGGCTCATATGAAATCAATCAATGTCTACAATAGTGTCATAGTTTAACAGATGACTGCTTATAGTGTAATGGTATGGTATAAAGAGTTGTTCTATAGTTGGGAAACGAAACTCAATGAATGGTACATTTACCTCCCATCCTGTACCAAGTCCATAGGGATTGTAATATATGCACATGATTTTAGTTTCATGTATAAATGAGTGGGCAGAATCCTCAGTATGCTTGCGTGCTTACTGCGATCTACTCTCTTTTGTGCTTAATTGTAGGGGGGTAGAATTAGCAGGGGGGTGGATATTTTTCTAGATTTTCATAAAGTGGAGGGGTGGTAATAAAATGACCTACCGGGAAAATCGCAACAAACCTGAAAGAAATAGAAGAGTTGATGATCCCACCAGATAATGTTAAGTGAAAATTGGATGGAGTGGTAAACAGTGTTCCACCTGAAAAGGGTTGTGAAGTGCTTGATGACTGTGGAGAGTTGACTCATGAATAACAAGATAAAAATGACAATAAAAATTTTGCTGATAGTGATGACTCCCACATTTTGCTAAAATGTGGGGCCTTAATAAAATGCTATGAGGGGTGAAAAATTTCAAAAAGTACAATATGACCCCCCCTACAATTAAGCACAAAGAGTACACGCTTTTTAATAAGGAACCAAACTCAAGGCCTAGTTTCAAAAGTTCCATAGTTTTGGACCTCCAATGATCAAATTGGAGTGCTAAAAGTTCCTTAATTTTCACTACACATTTAATGACATAACAATGGTATAATCAAAGGTAAAACATTGAAATTCTGAATTCTGGCTATATCTAAAGACTAAGAAAGCAATGAATGAAACACTCGACACAGGCATAGCAAACAATCTATGCTGTTTTTTGGCTGCAAATGAATGGAACCGGCTTCTTAATTCTTGATTGTTTGGTGTTATAGGAGTTTTTCAAATTGAAGAAAAGTTTCTCAGGGAATTTTCCTTTTGTAGTATAAGTTCATTAAATATTTCGGCATTCTACATGTAGGTTCCTTATAGATTGGTTTCTTATAGAAGAAAAATCGTGTAGGCCCTGACCTGCCTGCTAGATGATTTCCTACACACTCAGCAGTAATTTTGATAAGCGTGATATCCGAGCCTATTTTTTTAATGCGGATCCATAGGAATCGCGTTACATTTTGTGCATTTATTATCATTTGTTCAATTGTGAATGTCCGAGAAAATAGCCGACCCGAACGGGATTTAAACTCGCGAACCCTGACTTTGTACGTCATGCCAGGAGTCGCGAGTTCGAATTCTGCCTGAGTCAGTTGCTTTCTCACTCTTTCACTTTTTATTACTCCTAACTTCTGCTGTCTCTACAAGTCATTTATTTCAACAGTGCATGGTATGTTTTATGTCATTTCATTTCATTCATTTGTGTTGTAAATTAGATACACATGAAATAGTTAAATTTGTTTGTTTTCATAGGTTTGAGACGTGGCTCGGATTCTCTAGGGGAGAAATATCCCAGAACTAAAGAGAGGGAGGAAAAATTGGACAAGAAACAGCAGAAAAGCAGTGCTTCTTTGCAAGTAAGGGTAATTTCACTTCACTGCTAAGGAGATCTTCCACACAGTTGATATGTTCTGCTTTGATAGTTACCTTAAATCCTTACATTAGGCCCCCCTCGAAAAATTCCCCCTCTAAGAAGCCCCCATAACTTAAAGTGATGGTGATATTGTTAAAGACTAGCCTTTACCTTTCGAATAGGCCCCGATTAAGCCCCGATTAAATCCCGATTAAGCCCCGATTAAGTCCCGATTAAGCCTCGATTAAGCCCCTATTAAACCCCGTCGAAAAGTATCGACGGCAATTTTTAAAAGGAATCCCCCTATCAAGTACATACTTCATAGATTGCACACAGTTCTTCCGATTTGACTGCATTGAATTGAAGTGGCTTCCTAATGCTCGATTTTAGCAATACAAGTTCTTTTGATTTTCTGGCCTCCGACCTGCAGGCTCCTTATCAAGTTCTCAGGGTGTCCACCAGTTCTGCAGTTCATTGGATTCCTTGAATTGTTCTGGAATTTGCTTTGTTCAGGAATTCTTCCTAATTTTCAAAATTTTCTGGAATTGTTCTTGCATTTCAGATTTTTCATATATGAGATCTTAGTTTTCCTCTTCGCCGGATTTTTCTGGGTAGCTCATAGCAAGATTGATTCCTCTGAACTATTTATTTTGTTCGCACCAGCGAAATTCTTAGTCATATTAATGAAAATTTTTAGTATTGTTGACATTTTAACACTTGGAATTTGTTCTCACTCGCAGTATTGGTTGGAACTGTCTTTAGAACTGTCTTCTAGACTCTCTTGCACTTCAAAGTTAAATGTTCATTAGAGTTATTGCAATGTTCTGTAAATGGCCTGGAATTGTTCTTGAATTTTATTGAAGATTTTGGTGGCCACCTTGGTTGTTCCTTTTTGAAACCGTGCTTGTGTTCTAGGCCCTTGATTGCGATTTGATCACCGATTTGAACTGTAAGTAAGGGACATTTTAAGATTTTCCGGTTTTGGAACTTAATTACTTCTCACAGTGATTTGATTTACTGGCTTTTAAAATAGATTACATTTTTGTTATTATTAGGATTCATCTAATGAAAAGGACATCTTGTCACGAAGCAGGAACGGTAAATATCTTTCTTTTGTATTAAACAGAGTTTTTTCGTGTCAAGGCAAGCGGTTAAGATGTGGATATCCGTTCTCGGTGTGAAAAAATCAAATCACTCGTCTTTTCCGTGTTTGTTTTTGGAGTTTTGTTAGCTTCTGCCTTAAAACCGCTTTTATACTATGACCTTTTTTGGATAAAAACGAATGTGTTTAGCTCTGTCTTGGACTTGGTGTTCACATTACTCCACCCCCAAAACGGAGCTAAATGAAACTGCTGATAAAACCGGGGGCTGAATGAGAACCGAGCTAAACAAACATTCAACTTTGAAATTTGAGCCCCGCAACAAAATATCAAAAAGGCCTTCTAGGCCTCGTTTCCACAACAAGATAATCAGATGCGTTTGTGAGGACAAGTGTGAACCCCAATTGAAAGGCGGGCCTTTTCCTTTTTGTCTAAAAACAGGCTGATGTGAACAGGGGGAAAAGCAGTTCCGTATATGGGAGTAGGAGTAATGTAAACGGTTAGACGTGGGCCAAGTGTTCGTCTGTGATTCAATAGTGGCCTTAGCCTACGTGCTTCATTCATGTTTGGAGGACATTTTAGTGCTTGTAACCTTAAGTTCATTGTGGATTTAGGGTGGGGGCTTGTCACAGTAGATTTTGCGATCAGATAAGTCATTTGCAAATTAGTTAGTGGGTAAGTGCTGACTTAGAGAACCTCTAAAAGCAATTTCCATTTCTGTTTTTTTTAGGTGTTTGTATTCTCTTGACTTGTACCTCCCAGATTTAGTATAGATTACTTCCCATGGGATGGTTTCATCTCATAGATGGATTGTCTTAGAAGTCTTTTCCGGGTTTTCTCTTCTTGGATATCTGGAGGACCTCTCTGACATCCCGTCTTGGCCTACTTTACCTATCATTGATTTTCTTTTTCCTATGATACTCAGGTCTTTCCATATTGTTTGCCTCTCTCTCTCCAAGAGTCTTTATGAAGACTAATAATGCAGTCTTTACGAAAGTTAGGCCCACATTAAATTGTCGGTTTAGAATCTTGCATTTCGAGGCACTATTAGTTCTTTTGTGCAAGGTCGCAACTAGAGTTTACCTCCAAGAACTGTCACGTGCGTGCCTGCCATTCTTAGCTCCTATCAGGAAGAGTTTATTTTTATCTCTAGTTACGTCATTGCATTCAAAGAGAATGACTCATGGCGTTGTATGTATGTCTGTATGAAGGCTGCCTCACCAAAACAGGCTGAATTGACCGCCGCCTGTTCATAAACTCATCCCGCCCACCTGGATGGAGTAGGTCGCATGGTTCCTAATAAACGGGAGGGACGCTTAATTTTTCATTGTTTTTAGGACTCCCGTTTATTAAATTTCAGGGAATGAATCATGGTTTGGAGGTTTTTTCCTTAAGAAAAGAAATTCCGTCTTTCACTGAGTGATAATGTTTCTTATACCAGTTAAATGTTTCTTTTGGTGTTTTTCAGAAGTGCAATAGACAGTTAAATTGCCGTTAGATTTTAAGAATATTCCCGACCCTCTCGTTTTTTAAGAACCCCCCCCCCCGTTTATTAGGAACCTGAGAGTAGGTTCGTCTCATTTTCGCGCCTACACATGTGCAATGTAGACCTTCGGTATGGCAAAAACTCTTTACCGGGATACTGGCAGTCCTCAAGTGAGATCTCGCTAAGTAGGCCAGCCCACCTCGGTACCTGTTTATATGAGAAGACAAGCTTTGTGTGGGAATAGGCGATAGGCTGAGAGCCGGTCTCATGCCCTCGTAAACAAGCTGGCTAGCCTCGATAATAGATCCTGAGAATGTTGGATTCATGTTTGGTTTGATAAGTCGGTATTGGTGTATTTAATACATTTGTACACATTAATTCTAATACTATTCAGCTTTGTTGTTAATTAGAGACCGTTAGTAATTGGTCTACTGTCACTCTCCAGCCTCCGTATTAATATATTTGCGCAGTTGTTCCAAGACCTGGTGTCGCGCCATTCTCCCATAATCTGGCTTGTGTTGATGGCGCCTTCTTGTAGCATCAAAACATTTTTTAAAAGGACATATCCCTTGTAGGATATGACTTTTGCCTGAGTATCATTTTCGCTTAAAATTCTTGCTCCCAGATAGCTGTTTCTTATAGTGGGGTGCTGGGGTGTCATACCCACCCAGACAAGAGTTCTGTCGACATATGATCCATTGCTATCAGCAAATTGCTTTAATTTTTTTGTATTCTACGACCCTAACAAGATGAATTAGGTGCCGCGAAAAAGCAGGGCCAGCTTATTTATTAATTCGTTGCATTCATAGATTCACAAAATTCCCAGGCAAGTTGAATACACATCCCTTAGAAATTCAAATAGATATTCTTCAACCATGAGAGCTCCACGCATTTTGTGGTCTATGTGTAGGCCCTATACCGCCCTCCCAAAGACCAGCCCTAGGAACGCCCCTGCTGCTGTACAGTCACATTTGCAGTCCTTATGTGAGAAACTCACGAAATATCAAACCTTTGATTATTTTTGAGTCTGGTTATTATTTCCGCAATTTTGAGCTTATTGTTCTCTTGGTTTGTGTTCATTTAAAATGTTTGGCTTTTTCTGACAGCTAGTTTCGACCTTTCTTTTTCTTCGCATTTTGGCTGTTGTATGATTTTAAGGCAATTAGTCTTTCAGGACTGCCTAGTAAAATTATAGTAGGATCTGATCGTGACACAGTCTGCAAGATATTTTATTTCAAAGTCCCAAAGTTCAGCCCATATACAAAAGTATAGGGGTACCTGCTCAGACACGTATTATCGTATTTGTTCAGTTGACGGTTCCAGGAGCTCGTTTGTTAAAGTTGTAAACATCGTTACGTTTTAGTTTGGTAGTTAGGCCTCGGCGCAGACGACCTTTCTCATATTATAAAATCTACTGCTGAGATGCCGTTACCTGTGCTCTGACGTGTGGCCTAGTCACAAGGCCGTTTCAGAGTTGAAACATTAGGCGAATTGTTCGAAAGACCTAAAGGCGATACGTACTACAACTCTCACTAGATAGTGTACAACACAAAGGTGGCTGATGAGTTCAAAATCAAATAGCTTATCATGCGCTATTATCCTTATATTCAGAAGAATTTCATTACAAACAAATTTACAACAATAATATACAAAGGCGTTCCTCACCTTGGTTGAATGGGAAATGTCTATGCCGGACTTTTCCAACAGAAATTGCTAGTTGAAGTAGTGGACTGAAAAGAACGCTGCCTAGTTACCAAAGAATAGTCTACCAATTATCTTTCAATTTTGCCTGCCTATCCATGATTCTTATTGTGTGCCTTAAGAAAATTTGACTAGGGGTGATACTGTCCTAAAAATGGAAGAGGAAGATTTGGATTCTTGTTCACTTAATGATACTTGAAATAATGGGATACCAATTCCACAGCTACCCACATGAACGTTGGAATTGGTTTATTACGTATTTAGAGCATTAACTAGTTATAGGGTCTTGTAATGCCACTTTTTGGTCAATTTTTCAGTTGAATTTAGAGCATATGATAACTAACTGTTGTATTCAATGATGTTACAATAAAGAAGAAATAGCAAGTAAAACTTTTGAGTGTAATACCATTGTCGTTCACATGCGAGAGTATATAGACTTTGCTTTATCAAGTTAAAAATTAATTTTCCCACACACGTTTAAGGTACGCCTCTGGTGGTAAATAAGAATTCTATTGTCTTAAACTTTTAAATACACGAATATTTGAATTGATTTGATCAATGTTCCATGGTTTCAAACGAAACTCTGGTGAAAATGTCAAACATCAAAGATCGTTTGAAGACATGTAAGCCTTTGCTTATGACAATTTATAAGACCAAATAATCTGACATTTTAAGGATAAACCATTGAGGTTCAGCCTACACATGGTTCAATGTATCCAACCTGGACTGAAATTGCTGTATATGTAAATGAATGTATTTTATGTGTTAATTTCAATGTCATGGACAACTAATCTACAATTCGGCCATATATTTGTCAACTTTCAAATAAGAAGAGAAGCCTTTAGGCCTAGGGAAGATAGTGTCTGTTTGTATTCTAGCATCTATCCAAAACCATTAGATGATTGTTTCTTGAGATTGTTCCAGCTTACGACCATTATCTATCTGTTATAGTCTTTTGTTTGTCTTTACTTTTGATGGATCATTCCTGTTTTTGAAAGAGAACCAAGGATTATGATTTATTAGTTAAACTTCTCAGCCTTGTTTCTCTTCAAGGTAATATGCATGTGCCTCAATAAGGTTTTATAGTATCGTAGCCTATAATCTTAAAGCAATCCTAAAGGTGAATGTTGACACTAAATTGTAATCAACTGTACTCAGTTGTTGTTAATACGTATACTGGACTTTTTTTATCAACCTTTGGGTTTGGTTCAAATGGGATGTGAATCCTTCTCTTCTTGGAGGCATTCAAGTTTTCGTCTTACAATATAAATGTTATGACACTAGCAGAAATTCGCTCAAACATGGACAGGGTTGTTAATTACCCTTCTTCCCCCAAATATGCCTCCTGAATCTGATGTTGTTACTGCCTTGCTATGCTTACAAGGAGGTAGCAGTGAAAATTGCAAACCCCCCAATTTAACGGGCTGGAAGCTTGCTCTGCCAAGCGACGGTTTCCCAATGTTTGGGATTTAGACTCCGTTTCCTTGATAACCTGTGTATGATTCTTGGACATTTGTATTCTATCATCGGCTGATCCCGAATACCTATGCATTATATATATATATATATATATATATATATATATATATATATATATATATATATATATATATATATATATATATATATATATATATATATATATATATATATATATATATATATATGTATGTATATATATATATTTATATATATATATATTTATATATATATATATTTATATACATATATACATATATATTCGACAGTTCTATGTTCCTATCATTAATTCAATTTAAACTAATAAACTGCCCTATTATCTTTAGAATTATGGAATCTGCTTTTGTCCCCCGGTCATATGATAATTACATTTTATTAGTAATTAACCTGTTGGAATCAATTAAGCAGTATCCTAATTAGCACAATATGAATTTTGCGATCGATTCAATGCGGCCTATTGTCCAGTTGATGCTTTTTACCAAAATGCTGCCGAAGATATGCCAAGGGAAATTTTATGTGGATTTCTCCTGAAGGCCATGCCATCGCGTAGCCACTATATTACACAAAATTACAATAGTAAACTGTATCAACACATTGCTATTGTTTTGTGCATAAGAACTGCACTGTTTTATACTTGCCCATGCAAGTTTTCATCTCTTCTTTCTAGGAAGTAGACTGTTCTGTTTTGTCAGCTGATCGTGATTTCTTTGCTCTCGGTTCGTCCTGATTGTTGCATTTATCTTTAGTTGGCTCTCTTTCTGATCCACCAGCTTCTTCGTTTCGAGTAGGAACAGGTGTTTCGTCTTCACAAACCGCACAGCTTTTGCATTGGTCTGCCTTTGGTGTTTTCCTTTTCTCGCTTATACTTTCCTTGTTTTCTTCGTCAAAGTTCAATTTCCGCCTTACTCTACCAGTAGGTCTAATGCACTTTCGAAGCCTTTCCTTTCTTGGTGCTGGAGGTGGTTGTCTTGAGCCACGTCTTCCCATTTAGATTATTCATAAACTTGTAACGCTATTACAACTATCGTCAGCTACTCGCAGGTACATTCACAGGTTTGATTTTCTTTTTAAGGTATGTATATTTGTAGGGATCTGGGCATGCTCTGCCTCGTCTGGAGAGTCTATTGTGACGTTGTTCATTGTCTTGTGCCCACGTTCTGCCCAACTCAGCCCAGTGCATAGGATCTTTTCAGTAACTGCGAACATTTTGTGGTAGAGTGTACAAGACAATTGATTAGGGTTCCTGTAGACTTAATTACAAAACGCATTCGTTAGTGACTTGATGGAATCATGCAAAACAAAAGCATCAGGCATTGTTTACTGATGAAAGGAAGGCTTGTTGTCAAGGTAAAATTGGGTCATCCCCCTCTGATTTCCTTCACATTAACAGTAAGCAGACCGCATAATCGGGCAGGTAGGAGCACGCTTAGATCAAACTATCATTGAGATCACATGTAAACAAAGCCTGAGTACTCTTCAAGCCACGATCAGCAGGCCTAAAATCGTGTGTCTTTTTACGAGCAGTGTGTTGTAGTACACGTTTGCCTGAAACGTCACTTGTGTCACGAGTTTTCGTACGGAATTTCAAGTAGAGTTAGTATGTTGGTTTTCTGGCCATATGGTTTCGGTGATTGCCTAGTATGGTGTGAGTTTAAAAGAGCACTAAATCCCCTTATCACAAGTGCTGCTAAAATTGGGGCCACGCTACCCCTCTGAGACCTATGATCGAAAATATCAAGGTATGTAGTTTCTAAATGCTATATGCAGTCTACACGTTCTTCACTGCTCGTGGATTTAAAAGTTTATCCTCTGCGAAACACGGAAGCGCCCTATTGAGTAACACCTAACACGTGGTAAAATAGAAACCCCTGTTGTTTAGAAAGACCCTATCTCATAGCATTGTTCTCACCATTCCTTATTTCTGGACCTATTTTGACCAAATTGTAGTACTAAAACTTTTTTAATAGTTCGTTAATTTTAGCTACACACTTCACCCCTGTTTACACTACACAAACTAACCCGGGGCGAAGTTGCGTTAGTTTAGCCCGGGTTAGATTTTTGTAGAGTAAACGCCATTAGCCTGGGTTCGCCCCAGGTTCGACTCACTTTAAACAGACCCTGCAACAGATGTGGGTTCGCCTCGAGTTAGCCCTGGTTTAGAGACAAGTCATTAATTGCTTGTGGGGAGGGAGTGGAAGACATTTTCATATATTTGATGGAATCCATGCTCCTTCTTTTGAAATTCTCGTTATTTTCATCCCCTCTCCCTCTGAGTGAGCAGAATTTTGGTTCCCCCTCCTAGATGTCTTCCATCCCCTCCCCTGGAAGACTTAATGACTGGTCCATTAGTTGCTGTCAATGTAGTGTAAACGCAAATCAGGATTGAGCCTGGGGCAGTTTTGCTATTGGCGCATGCGTGTTTCTAAATTGTATCAAAGCGTGCCACTTCCATTCAACAATTTTTTACTGATTTCAGACTAAGAACTGTATTGAAACCAAAAAATATTTTGATGCAGTGAGTATGAAAGTTATTTACAAAGGTTCAACTTTGACTGATGAGGAAGTGTTTTACACTTTTTGCTAAAGAAGTAGTACTTTTGATAAACATTAGGGCTCAAGAAAAGATCCAACAGTAGTTAGATAGCTGCCAAGAAAAACCCCGATCTACGAGAAGATGGCCAAAGGACTGAGCAGCTAACATTAGCATCTTTAAAAGAAAGATCTTTCTTCAAAATTCCACGTCGGGGTCATTCAAGTAGTACGTACGCTCTAAATTGGCTAAAATTTGACCCCCCCCTCCCCCCTCGTACGCACACGTACGCTTGATACTCACCCCCCTCTTTTTTGCGTACGTACTCTTGGTTGTTTGACCCCCCCCTCCCATCTCAAACAGAATGTTTCTAGGCATCTAAAACCACGGAGAAAGACTTTGTAAGCGTTCACGAGACATTAAAATGATCACTTCAAATGTATTTCATGAAAAATCTGTAGTGCTCTTCAAACAAATGGCCACATAGGGTATAATATGGCGCCACAATGGCCTGGTAGTTTGACGGAACCCGAGAGGGCTAGGTAATATGGGGCTCTCAAATATACATATCTCATCGTATGTTTCCTATCTGGCACGCGGGCTAGGCAACGGCGAAAAACTGGGTGTTCAGCCTTGTAAATGCCACTAGTAAATGCCGCTATTACAATGGGAAAAATATCGCTAGGTTTCAGGTTATTCAAAATTCCTAGGGGCCACATTGTCGGATTCGGCCTGAGGGCCGTAAGCTTGACACCCCTGTACTAGAAGTAATTTCACCTGAATACGTACTTCATTAATTACTTGTTGCAGGATGTATGCAAAAAGCTAATAATTTTTTGCTTTGCGTACGTACTTCATGTGTCAACCCCCCCTCCCCCCTTGTACGCATTCGTACGCATTTGCTTGACCCCCCCTCCCCCCTTCGTGCGTACGTACTAAATGAATGACCCCGTCCAAAAGTGGCCAATCGCCCGCCATTTTGTAGTTTCCTGCGTTGTTTTTGGGATTGTGTTGTGATTTCATTGTTGCTGCTGCGGTGCTGCAGACCTATACGCGAAATGGTGTTTTGTTGTGTAGACGCAACAGAGTTCGCCCCGGGTTCGCCCCTGGTTAAACTAACTCGGGTTCGCCCCGGATAGTTTGTGTAGTGTAAACAGTGCTTAAGTTATCTTCAACAGTACTGAATCTAGAAAATTGTTCCAAGTGTTATAGTATTATCAAAGGATACTATGAACAGTGCAAGTTTCAATAGAAACCCATCTATCAAACACTTGCTATTCATGCCAATTCACTTGTTATGAATGGCACTAGCTTCTCGATTGTTTGCGTTGACTCAAAACCGAAACTAAAGTTACCCTTCTGTTTGATCCACCTCTGGCGTTACGTTTGCACAGTTGGGCGGGTAGGGACAGATTGATTGCGATAAAGACCTTGGGAGTGCCACACCCTTGCATTACATTTTCCGCAAATCTTCATTCATGCCACTTTTTGCCATAAGAAAGTTTTTCTGTCCCAGTATTGACGCTTTCTTAGACTTTTCTATGATTTCACTGCCAAACCTTGACATGCAAATTAAAGTTATACAAAATACAAACAAATTAAATGAAAGAGATAAGTGGCTTGTATAAAGATTGGAATTGTTACACGTTTTTATTTAATTAGGAACCTATTTTAAAGCCTAGTTCCAAAATCTCCTTATTTTTGGACCTCTTATGATTAGATTGTAGTATTAAAAGTTAATTAGTAGTTCCTTAATTTCACTGCCCATTTAGTGCCATAAAAATTCTGATTTTTGCCTTGTGTTTTGGCTACAACCTTAGGACCAAACACACTAAGAAGGTAGGAAAGAAGTAGTAGAAACGCACTTTTTATAGATAGAGAGCTATTGTTTTTTGTTGAGTTCTATAAAGATACATACTGTATAACGAACTCAAAGCCACATCAGTGCAATTCATAAATATACATAGAAGAGGCTATATATCATGACTATATACTTTTCATGAACGTAAACGTTTCGTTAGATATCTTCATCGGTACAGTTGTAAGATTCGTACTTATGTCATTAGCCGTTCTGCTATTTACATTCATATACTACACGGATGCGGCTCTGATTCAGTTATATACATAAATGAATATATATTTATATGTATTCATATGTTTATTCAAATATGTATATAAATGTGTATATTTATTTGTTTATTTATATTTGGTTTGCCTGCAGATATGCAGCAAAAATCCTATTTGTTGGTCCCGTCCTATCGAGGCTTCAAAGTGAGTGTTCCTTTTATCGTTTGCTCATTTTTATCTTTTCGTTATATATCTGTTTAGATGAGATTGTAAAGCTGAAACCAATTTGCTTGTCTCTAAGATGATAATTATTTTGTAATACATGTGTTAATCCTTTCATGTTGTATTATCTTACTCTGATGATTCAGCAACAGTATATTATGATTATGATCAGGATTTATGTAAAATAATATATATTTTAAATGTTGTTTTGGCTTTTATACATACTCATGAAGTAAAAAGTCCCTTCAACTCAAAATACCATGTTTCATTTGTAGTATGAAACAGTATTGATTCAATGTTTTTCATTTGATATATTTAGGCCAGTAGCATCATCACTGTCATATCATCATCATCGTCCTGATCCATCATCATCATCATCCTGATCCATCATCATCATCATCATCATCATCATTCATCATCATCATCATTCATCATCATCATCATTCATCATCATCATCATTCATCATCATCATTCATCATCATCATCATTCATCATCATCAACATCTATATATTGAATGTTGATAATTTTCAACAATAGTACATTTGTTCTAATTTAACATCCCACATTGCCACATTGACTTTTGTGTTTATATTTGAACACGCTGAGCGGAAGATATGTTGAAAATGTGAAGAAATGTAGCATGACGTTCTGTGGAAGCCTTTATTAGACGTTCAACAAGCGCTCGCGAGCTAACAGGTCCACTGACAGTTATTGTGGAACCCGAAGCAAATAAACAGAGGGCATCTGATGACGTCATTTTGAACTTACACATTTACTGCAATCACCTAAGAATGTCATTCATAACTTTTTGGGGGCCTCGTTATGATTCGGCCTGCACCACCTCCCGTCGCCCGTGTGAGCGAGACTTCTTTTATATCCAACTGGAATGTGTACTTCGATGTTAATAAGAAACCAAGCAAACTGTCAGCTTGGATATAAAAGTCAAAGGTCAGGCAATTGTTTTTGCAGAGGGTTGAGTTAAGTTTAGATTAAGAATAAGCTATATGATTGTTTTGGAAACAACATATGAACATTTAAAGGAATGAACTGGTTGTGAAAGAGGAGGTCGATGACTTAGGTCGACTTTTTAACAATCCTCTCCAAATATGACTGTAGTATTTGATTGTGTGTACCTATTAAAAATATATTCTCATTTTTCAATATGATTCTTATATCTTAGGATAAAGTTAAACTGAAAAAACCTAGTTGTAGCAATGTCTTTATCATTATAGGATTTTTCGCCAGTGGTACTAGAAGGAAGAACGCGGCAGAGGTCTACTCAATGTAAGTATATCGTAACTGTACGTATATACTCTTGGGTGCCTAATAGACGTCCCCCCCCGCTAATTAATTTTTCAAAAATTTCCCACCAAGGACATTCTTATTCCAACTCCCCCACCTATTAATTTTTGGAAGTATTATCTCACCCAAGGCAATTTTTAGAGGAGACACTTGGGCCTGCCAATAAAAAGTATAGTAAGAAGGGTACGCTGATTACAGGTGTTGTATGGTTTGGCCTTTTTCGTTCTGTGGACTTGGTAATATTACTTTCATATAGCACCTTGATTGGCCTATCTTAGGGCCAAATAGACGCATTATTATCACGTGCACCCGCATCTTGCTGTACATTTGGGTTCACCTTTCGGTCGTTATCCGAAGTTTCATACTCTGACGAGTGTCGGACGGAAAAAGCTTTCAGTATGCTAAAAGAATGTTCCCGCTTTTTCGTGCTATAGTGAAATTCTGTAGTACCAACAGACTTTTCATATATATATATATATATATATATATATATATATATATATATATATATATATATATATATATATATATATATATATATATATATATATATATATATATATATATATATATATATATATATATATATATATATATATATATATATATATATATATATATATATATATATATATATATATATATATATATATTTATATATATTAAAACATAAGTGGGCTACCACAATTGGAAAATTTATTTTGGCCCCAGTACTTGTACTAATGAAGATAATATATCGAAACGTTTACAACAGAAGAAGGTATAATTTTGAAATCTCTATATATATATATATATATATATATATATATATATATATATATATATATATATATATATATATTTACATTTATTATATATTTACATTTATTATATATTTATTTATTTGTTTATTAACATAAATACTTGGGCATTTCGGTTTTTTGTTACAGCTGACGCTGTAAAAGTTGGCAAGCAGAGATTCCCAATCCTGGTTGTGGAGACAGTTGGTGAGAAACAAAACAAAATACTTGTAAATGAAAATGAGGACCTGGATGCCAAGGTAGCCAAAGAGTCGCTGTTGGCAGAGGGAGTGTTTGAACATCAAGATGAGGTTGAGGATGGTAAAGCTCTATGTGAGTTTCAAGTAGCTATTTCTTTCACTTTCTGTTATCAGAAAATACCATGCTTCATATTGAAGTTTTCCTTCTGGTATGTCAACTATGAATTGATTCTATCTCAAATAATTATTCGAACGTCGTATTTTTTTTTATTCTCATAAGATGTACAATAACAAACACTTACAATACAAAAGCAAAGGGAGCATGGAAATACATAACAACCCTAAAACTTACACTTGACATAGAGACACAAGTAGTTACAAAATTGTTACAAAAATATTAAACTGCAAAAGTAATTAGAGTGGTGTTGCCCGTAGTGCCCATAGCGTCGCAAATTTGAATGAAACCTCCCGAAGAGCTATCAAAGGAGAAAGCAAGTGTACATAAGTTCTTGCTTATCTGCCAAGTTGGCGCCCAGGCATGATGGGCGACAGCACTCTGATCATAAAGAAAAAAACAAATTTACACAGAAAGAAAAGGATTTACACGAGAGAGTTAATAACTCATTGGAACCGTTCTGAGGCCTGAATATATTTCAATGTTGCCTCAAGAATGTTTGCAGTTGAATCGAAAGGTAACGTTGTATTTCAGACAAACAGATCACATTCATCATAGTTTTTGGGCAATATTGCATTATTTATTTGGATGCTTTTGCTTCCTAGTACTAGAGGATCTTTGACGTTGTATCGATGCCTATTTGAGCATAGCCGCCAAATATTTGAGAGCTGACCAGGCCTATCTTCTCCTAACCTAATTGGCCAATCGTCATGCAAAATAGGCCTAAATTTAACTGTGGGACGCATGTATGGTTAGAATCCTGCATGATGATTGGTCAATTTGGTTGGGAGAAAACAGACCTGATCAGATCTCTCAAACATTTGGTAGTTATCCTGCCTATGTGTTAGTTCCATTTGCCTAAGCCTTTACTTGCCAATAGTGCCATATGGCATCATGCTAATCTTTTCAAAAATCTCCTGGAAAAATCGATAATAATTGACTTCATGGAATCTTGTGTCGAAATAAGCATAAAAACTTATGATTGAATGAGATAATTGCTATCTCCAACATAAATAATTTGTTCAGTACAGGGCCATTTTGACAGACAAACTTAATTGATATATCTTTTGTGTAATGAATTTTAACCAGTATCGGATTTTACAAAGTGGGCAAATGTAACATCGATACCGACTTACAGAACCACGAAAATCTGCCACTGACTCTAACACATTAGAATGTCTTGTCCTTGCTGTCTGTAGAGGCCAGGTCCTAATACACGGTTCTTTCTGCATTAATTATAGCAACCGCGAAACGTCTCTCTTGCAATCGCACGACTGGAGAAACAATTCTACATAAAGCGGCAAGGCTTGGCTATGATGATGTCGTCGATATAAAGATCAAAGCTGGTGCTGACGTCAATGCTAAGGACAATGCTGGCTGGACAGCTTTGCACGAGGCATGCCTTCGCGGGAAAGCAAATGTCGTAAGGGTGTTGTTGACCTACGGAGCTGATCCAAATTCCCGCTCAGAGAGTGGCATCCGGTATCCATTTTTGCTGTTAAAATGTTCTTAGATTTCTACTTAATGATCCAAGTCGCTCTTTTTCTCATACTGTTTTATTTAGCCATGAAACTAACCAACAGAGAATGTTTGGAAATTTTTATTGACTTTTTATATAATGGTTAGGGCCAAACTAGGAAACATTTGTCTGTGTGACATTTGTTGCATCATATTTTTTTAAGGTAGTCAAAGATTCATTGCATCATTATCATCATTACATTCTTTTATGTCATTGTTATTATTTTGGTCGGGTTTTCAGGGAATATCCCTGTCATTACCATTAATTCTCATGGAAAGTTCAAGAAACGGTGTTTCTTGGCACAATTTTTGTGGAAGACCATAATATGTCAACTATTCTCATGCTTTGCACATCTTCTGCCTCTTTCAGTCCACTCCATGATGCCATTGATTCAAACAACATCGATATCATCCGTTTATTACTAAGTTATGGTGCTGATATATCATTGGAGACCTACAGCGGTGTTAAATCATTTCAACTTGCAAGATCAACACAAGTGAAGGAATTTCTCAAAGGTAATTTCCAGCAGTTGTACTGAAGTATTGACTGTTCTCCAGTGAATTTAACATCCATTATCCAAATGCTATGTGCCTATTTAATTGCCATTGAGCTGTGTGCACGGCTGGTATAAGACCAAGCAGACCAGGAACTCTTGGATAATTGGTTAACTTTGGCTACTGTCAAGGAAAACCTGGGATAGTCAGGGGATTATTTTAATTACCCCGAAGTTCCCCTTTGCCGAAAGAACTTCTAATGAAACTAAATAAACACTCTGATATTTTGTTGGTTATCGTCTTTTCCCTAATTGTGAAAATCTACTTACTCCGGCATACTGTACCCCTTTTTGCTATTTTTGATGCTATCCTAGACTGCAGTACACGTATTTTTTTTTATAAGAAAAAGTTTATAAGAAAATGAGGCTCAAATGGCCAAAATCTTAAGAAAATCCTAAGAAAATCTCAAGGCTCAAGTTCAAGAATATGCTAAGAAAATTACAGTTCATCTTCTTTACATGCCAGAAATTGATGTTGGCTCATTTTTGCAAACTTTCGTACAAAGATCGAGACTTATGGAGGCCCAACAATTACAGAGTAGCCTGTTTTAGCCATTTTATTCCTGCAAAAGTTAAGAAAATCTTAAGAAAATCTAAGCCTCAAATTCGAGAAAAGTTAAGAAAATTGAGCCTCAGGAAAAAAAGTGTTTTTCTTATAAAAAAAACGTGTAATTCACTATATTAACAGTATGTGCACAGTTCAGTCTAGTAATTCTATTAATGTTTTAGGCTATATCGGAGACATAAAAGAGCCAGCACTTTTGGAGAACCTTGGAGATTACACAGAAGTGGGTGATTGCTATTTCTTTTAACAGCCAAATTAAGCTTCTTTTCCAATTAGCATTTGTTTCTAACTTCTACTTCACGATTATTGGAGAAGCAATAGCCGTCTTTGTGATCAGAATGTGGTACCTGTTGGTGTTATTTGCTTGACATTTTGCCTAGCATGCCTAGGTCTGTTGTATTGTCATTTAGAATATTGAGTTTTGTATACTTCATTCACCCTCTTAGCTATACGTACGACGTTAGCGGCTAGTTAGCCCGTAGGAAATCTATATGAAACACAATGCTGAAAGTATCGTAAACATGGTACTGGAAGTATCATGCTACAAGACCAATCCAAGACTTCAGCTCAATAAATCTTCCTGCGTGGTCCCCTTCAGTTAAATAAGTTGAACTATTTCTGTAAATTTTAGGAGCGATGGCATTTCCGCGGCACTTCTTCTTTCCTCGGTATGTTCGTTTTGCGTTCTTCCCGTTTATGATACATAGTTTATTACCAATCTTATATCATCAATGAATTGTAGAGAGCCGCCCATATATTGCTTGCAAGAGCCAACTGAGCTTTTTAGCGTTTTTAGATATTTTGTTGTTACTGATTGATATTGCCAGCTCTCACCCCAGTCTTTGTTCTTTGTATTACATGTTCTTAAATTTGGGCTGTATGTATGATGCATGTTCTTGGTGAAGGGAAGAAAGTATTTTTTCTTCATATCTCCAATTTAGTTGGTGAAATAACCATCGAACATATTTTTGAACATTTTTGTCTGGCTTCCATGTATGTAATTCACCTGATTAGAACACTGCATGAAATTAGCTTCTAGACTTAGATCATTAGTTTTCGTTTTTACTTAGTATAGATTTTCTTTCTCGGCTATTTATCTAGCACAAGTCAGTGTCATTTGACCTTGCATGTCAGAGGCATTTCTTCGTATTCTTCCTTCTCCTAACAAGTATGCTTTTTGAAGAGCATTCAATTCTATTTCCATTTCTATAAGCATTTTTCCCAGTATTTTTGCTTTTCCAGTAGTGCTCATCCAAGAGCTTTCTATTTTACTTTCATTCCTATAGGCATTTCTTAACATCGTGGCTTTTTCTAGCAAGCACACTCTTTGCTAAGCATCCTATTTTGCTTTCATCGCTATCCTGTCTAGTTAGTCATCCTAGCTTTTGACACAAAGCATTCATAGCGATGTCTCTTCAGTACTAATAATCTGCTATGACATAAACAATTGACTCCAAAACTAAGAAATATATATAGAACACTGATCATCCGGGGAAGCGTTCACTTGATTGGCTTGAATTAATGTTCAAGGCTCATCACATGCCCTTTTAGATGTATTTTGACTGGACATAACAATAAGAGTTTTCGTATATTAATTGGAATGTCATTTCAAGCCCAAGTGCCCGGTAATGAAACCCTTTCTTAGTAAATTCAAGTTTTAGCCTTGGAGGTAAAGAAGCTCTGTGTTGGAACGAATTCCGTTTGTACTAGCTGAAAGCGGTAGAAACAGTAAGAAAAATATTATTTGGAATATATAATTTGCTGTGGATATGATCGAAAACTACGTGTGGTTGTGTTGGCTTCGATGTGGGGCATGAGGTTACACTTTGCTATGGCTCCCTCCACGTCACTCGTCAGGTGTAGTGTCAGGTAGCTGTCCTTAAGAATTTGATGCACCAGAATAGCATCCTTTGAGGATATTCTGGCTCATGGGTATAGGGAGCTCTTTAATCTTGGCTGAACATCTCCCTGGAGATGCTGTCTCGATGCAATTACCAGAAGCTACGGCACCTTATCAACGCTACCCTTATGAGTGTAATGGCTACAACGGATTTACCAGTTAACGGCCTAGGTGGGACTAGATCAACACTTGAAGCTCTCTCGTCCGGCAGGTGTCCCATGGATGAGCAGCGTGGACCTGGTCGACATCCGGCAAGTGCACCATCATTTTATGACCATCTTTATTTTGCAAACCACAAAGAAGCAATGACAGTTGCTAGTAATAGCAAGTTATTTGCATTATCACAAAAAGATAGTTCACCATGATAAACAGGATAGCTGAATTGCATGCTGAAATTTGGTTCCGCAATTCACGCTAGATTCTCTGCTGCTTGACCTGCTTTTTACAACATTTCATAGACATTGGGGAGTGAATCCTCCCCTCCCCCACACTCATCAGTCGACACATCTCTGCATGTGGCTATGGCTAAATCGAAGAAACGTAGAGAGGGAGTTAGTCTATAGTCCCTGAAGAACATATGCAAGATCAGACTCTATATGCTACTTTTTAGTATACTTTTCTATTGACAAGCTAGAATGGTAGTCATCTCATTTGCGTTTTAAGCCATTTCTTGAGTCAGGTCTACGGCGAGCAGAAGGTTTCCTGAAATAATTTTTAAACTTGATTTGCCAAGTGTTTTGGTGAAACACATATTGTAATAATATGATGATGCAAGTATGGAAATGCTATGTGACAATGATTTGATTTTTGGATAGCTGTGATGAAGATATTAGAACGTTCTAGGACGCGATTGAGTGACTTAGTCTTGCTGTTAGGTAAGTTGTAATACCAAATCCTATCTCCTTTGTTTGAAAGTTGAACCAGAATAATGTGATACAATATATTATAAACTTGTCGATCTTAGATGGAGCTACTGATGATGCAAGAGAAATTTTTAAAGACTTCCCTGCTGCATCTGATTTGCAAATTGAATTTGTTGCAAGCACGAAGGAGCCTCTGCCGATATACAATTTGCCTGTGTTTGAAGATGATTCAGTTACGGGGTATTTATCTCTTCATTAATATATATACTTATATTTATATTACTTTTGCTTATATTTATATCTTCATCTTTATCTCTTCATTGATATATCTTTGTATCTTTTTATACCTTTTGAAACTTGCTATATTATTATATATTATATACAATATTATATATTATATATTATATATATATATATATATATATATATATATATATATATATATATATATATATATATATATATATATATATATATATATATATATATTGTGCGGTCATTCCATATTGTTTGTTTTGTCTTTTTTTGGGAAGATTCCGAAATTATTACATATTGGATGACGTCCTGTCTTGCCTCTCAATTACACGAAGCACCTTCTTGAAAAAGCATAAAGTGGAGCTGCGCGTTGTGCGATTAGATGAAATGTTGCATTACATAAATCAGAGTCAAATTGCTTCGTTGCCAGACTCATTTACGTCTTCGGATCCTACCGATGAAGCCCTCATAGAATTGGTTCACATTGGCCATTATACAGCAAGAAGGCTTTTTGATTTAAAGATCTATCAAGTGTAAATTTCCATCAGGTATGAAGTCTCGATATCATGCATGTTATCCAATATGTCATATTCACGGGCTATCTCACTGCGTGTTTACCGACGCTCAGGCCTTGCAGGCACCCATATCGAACTATTCGCATGAAGTACCCGACTAGTGGCAAAGTCAATTGTATTACGATTACCGAGCACACAGATTGAGTAGGAGGGATAGATCTTGGATTTTTGCGGTCGTAGAAGTGAACAATTTTGCCACGAGCTGCATATCGTCGCTTATCTGCCTCTTCTATGATTTCATATATTTGTATGAATTTAAAGAATACGAGTATTGTATATAGTAGAATTAATGACAGTGATAGAGAAGGTATGTCTTCTGTTACGGGATAGGTGGAAGTTTTGCATAAAAATGTTTATAATAATGCGATGAACTATACAAAGGTGTTGTCATGCGAAAGGGAGGGAGTAAAGCGGACTCTGTACAGCTTTACACTTCAGTCTATCCTCTGAGTTACCAGCTTTGAAAATATGCATGCAGTTTTTAAAGTAAATGCTGGTGGTCGAACTAGAGGAAGATCTAGTTCACTTGGTTTGGAGATTCTGATCTATTCACCAATGCATTTTAATCCAACCATCCATACATTTGGATCCAACCACCCATACATTCAGATCCAGCCCTTTGTACATTCAGATTCAACAACCAATGCATTAGGATTCAACCACTCATACATTCGGATTCAACCTATGGCAATTTTGGATCTATCCAGCCTTCGGATTCGGATCCAATTCTGGCCATTTGTGTCCCTTTTCTTACACAATATTTTAGATTGACTCGCTTTATTCTGTCCATTTACTAAAGATGTATATTTTTTTATAAGAAACCTAGCTCAAGGCCCATTAGTAAAAGTTTCTCAATTTATGGCCACATTTTAGTTCCAAAAGTTTCTTAAAATTTTCCTAATTTACTGGCAAAAATAGCAGTGAAAGCGGAAAAATGCGTAAAAGCATTGTCTTTTGCTGTGCCCATAAGGCTTCTTAGCTTTTAAGCACAAAAAACATAATGTAGTAGACACTTCTAAATCCATGGAGGAAAAACATGTTTCGAACCTGTGAATGATGGCACAGAAATTTCAAACGTTTTGTAGCACTTTCCTTGTAGTTCTAAAAACGTGTATTTGGTAGGAGTATTTGTTTGGCAAGGTGCAGTTACATTGAAACATATCACCAATAGAGGCGTAACCATAACTCGAGTAGTGGGGTGGTGGGATGGCTGGATTGACTTGCTTTTTGAGCAACGCCCTCTCAAATCCAGATAAACGCCTTTTGACAAATGTTTTCCCTAATTTAAATGGGAATATTCTACACATAATTATCATCTAGCACAACTTTGCGCTCGCATTGCGTCACAAGACTAAACATTCTGCTTGCCCCCATGAATTTTATATTATTGAACTAATCTGTAGCAACTATATTAGGTGAGTAGGGTTACGAACCTCCAAGTTGCCTCCTTGTGTAGACAACTGACAGCCAGCTAAGCATATTTAAGAATCAAACCTACTAGGATTGTTGATCTTTGGTTGTCTACTCCTACTAGATGTCATGTGATAAGAAAAGTAGCGTGTAGCTTATGTTTTCAGTGCTGTTCAGTTTGGCTTCCAAATGATATCATGGAACCAGAGGATACGGTTTTATCTTTCTTTTACATGTCGGCTCCCTATAACATGCATGCTTTTATGGATCAGGGTCCCATGGAGGAAAGAATGTATGTTATGATAAATCTAGTTTCACGAAAAACAAATGTGAGAAGTGATACAGGTAATAAAACAACGAGTCGAAACAAGGCACGGCAACCTCTCACGCTCCCCTGAAGCCCTTTGCGGCCCTACTGGAACCCTTCGCGGTCCCCGACAGGACTGCGCTGCGGGCTCCAGTTTGGGACCTAGAGTCTATATCTTTTGAGTTATCTTCAGTTTACAATGTGATACTTTGTGCATGAGGGTGGAACAGGGGTATAAACCTTTTTTCCCTAGAAAATTTAGCGATTTCTCCTATCTCCCTTAGCAATTCGGCAATTATTTTCATCTCCCTTTACAACATTTGACGATATCGTCCTTCTCCCTTCTTTTGTTAAATTTTGTCATTCTCTCTTCTCCTATATCAATGCCACTTCCCGTAATTATGGGACAGTTGAGTACGTTTGTTTTAGGAACACCAATCTACGCAACTAAAGGCCAATTTCAATTTACATTCGCATTTCGCATTTCGTATGCGAACTTATTGTTCCCAGTCCACGTGCGAACGATCGCACATCGCAAAACGTTCGCACATCGCGAAACGTTCGCATATGGACTGCAAACAATAAGTTCGCATACGAAATGTGAAGTGCGAATGTAAATGGAAATGAGTCTTAAGACTGTACCCCATAGCATATGTGCTTCTGCGACATTTTTTCGCGTGCACTCTCCCCAACTCTCGGTTAACTTGAGGATTGGACTGAATTGATTCGTTCCCGTGTGCTTTCAATCGTTTGATCTCTTAACAATTTCCATTTTCCATAAAATAACCAACTGAACTGCGCTTCGAAGTTCATGTAGATGTAAAAATGCTACTTTTAAGCAATATGCAGTTTGCCATTGCTGCTGATTCCCTTCGTAATGATATTCTCTTTTATATTTCTGTCAGAGTTGCATGATATATATTAACTTACAAGCAAACAGAAACTATTTTAGAGAATGAACTTTGACTTTCAGTGAATCAGAATTTTATTCATAGGAATTATTTTCTTGCTAAATTTATATTACAAACATAAATAGTAAACTCTCTGCAGTATCTCAGAATCTAAAGCTATTTAGGTGACAAAGTTTGACGATATTTTGAGTAAGATATGGTCAGTGGCTTCGCCACGGGTTGGACCAACTACGGCGTCCTCCCCAGTTTTTCCAGAGATCGCTTTTTTAATTCGTTAAAATCTGTGGAGAAAGTGTTTGGGTGAGGGGTGTTGTTCTTAATCGTTTCCTGAGAAGGACAGGCAGCATTATGACACTGAGTGACATCAAACAATTTGATCCTGGAGAAAACTGGGGGCATGTCCCGAGTACACCCGTGGCATCGTCACTGTTCCCACCCATCCCATTTTATGAAATCTATCACTTAAATTTGTTTATTTACTTACATCACTTTTGTTACTTTTTAGCAATTCAGTAACCACAAGTGGGCTCGTTGATATTAACCGTATGGAACATGTCTAAATGATGTTTTCTTTTTCGTCTAAGTTTTCTTCAACCCTTTTTCATTGTATTATCTCTATGACTATGTCAAATCTTGATTCGTAGAATACACGTTACCACCTTTTGAATCATGTGAACCGCATTCATACAGGCATTTTGGATTTTTCGCTTTCATCCGTGAACTATCATATAGAACCCTAAGGTACGAACTATGTTGTAGCTATATTGTCATTCATCCTCTTTAGGAGATTCGTAGCCCCCCTGCCTCAGGGTTGAAACTCTATTGTATTTATTAATTGGTGTGACGCACAGAACTATGAAGATGGGTGACTTGCTTGATGAAAGGACATGTCATGGCTGAGAAAAATGAAACTGAGTCAGAAGGATGAAGGCAAACATTGTGGAAAATTTAATTCTGTTTGTTTTCCATATACATTATAATATTCTGCTGCAATATGCAACAATGAAAATCAAATTAAAAGAAATTCTCCAGAATTACTCCATTAATTAATGAACAGCCAAAAGTTACCCGAGATATTGACTGTTTTGATCATTGGGGAGTGCTGCACCCACGCAATCTCCGCTAGTTTGCCCCTGCCCCCTCCCGTTTGGAAATGCTTTTGTGGTATTCGTGTGTGCAGCTGATAGAATACAGATACTGACCGTTTCGAGCTACGAGGCATTTTCTTGATGAGCCTACATTAGTCCTACTCAAACACTCTCATTACTCTCGCAGCCAGTGAAGCTACCAGATGTGAGTCTGATCAGGTATATTTTCTCCCAACATAATTGACCAATTATCATTCAGGATTCTCGCCACACATGCGATCCACAGCTAAATTTAGGCCCATTTGGCATGCTGATTGGTCGTTTAGTTTTGGAGAAAACAGACCTGATCACCTGATCAGGGGACTCAAACGTTTGGCAAATATGCTCTCTCAGCCCTTAACCTAGCCCATCCAATTAAACAGCTCTTATACGGTAATTCCCTAATTTGATGCTGTAGGAATCCAGATCGGTATGAGAACATAGTTGCAGGGTGGCTAGCATAGGCCCGCTTCGTGGTGAAGAAAAGGAAGAGTCTTGACAGCACCCAATGAAAGAAGGTCCATGATGATGTAAATCAATAAGTAGGCGCGCTACTATGGGGTGGGTTTTGAGGGTCTAGACCCCTGCCCATTTCCTCAAAAGGTAACGTGCGCTTTTTATTGGAGAATCTTGACACTGTTTCCTGTTATTTTGCTAAGGAAGCGTGCTTATAATCTTTGTTACACATAAAAGTAGCGAACTCCTGAAATTTTCCATACGATTTCTTTTGTTTCTGAATTTAAAAAATATGCTTTCAATATGCATTTTTGTGTTAAAAGTGTTCAACTGTTCCTTTTTTGTTGATTAGACCCATGCCCTCAAAAATTCCTAGTTGGGCGCTTGGAGGGTCCCTTTTACACCCTAGCCAGTTTTCGCTGGGTAGAATTGCTTTCTGGTTTTCACGTACTACATAAATTTTTGTTGTCAACTTGTTGATGTTTAATTTGGGACCATATATCTGAAGAGGGGGGCTCTTATTTGAATGGAGCGCTTATTTGAAAGGGACGCTTATTCAAACGATTACGGTACTGTTACAGAAGAGAAATAGGAAACAGTTTAATTCCTTTGAGAGTATTACTGAATGTTTTATATTTTAATGACTTCCTTATGTATGTGTGGATCTATGGAAATACATACTTTTCGTTACAAATACCTAGTTTTTCGCTGAGCTGTTACATTCTTAAGTGTCTTTTGTTTTGAGCGAAATTATTCTTAAGGTATTCTTGAGAAACAAAGGTGTGACTTCGTCTAAAAATCAGAGGAAAAATTCTAACTTTCTCGTAAAAAGAGTGCATGATCATTACAGGACGACAAGTATGGTATTTACACTATAGACTTTAATATAAAAGCTTGTGTTTTGCGTACTAAAAATCGCAAGTAGCGAAAAATCCTAATTTTTGGTGAAGCTTGTTGATCCTCAATATTCCGATGCACAATATTTTGTTTAAATAGTGTGGAATTTTTGTATGGATGTTTGCCTCACATGTAACCACTGCACTAGGCGAAATTTTTCACGCAAACATCAATTTTCGATCAAACTTTGTTCTGGGTATGCGCTGTGCTGTTAAATTGTTTTCGATCAAGCTACATTTTGTTCGCCAAAAAGTTGAACTACTTCCAACTCTTGACGAAGTTCGCACCATATTGACATGTTTAATTCATATGTAGGGCCACGCCATGCAGCGTTACGAGAGGGGTAAGGGGGGCCTCAAAAAACGGTAACTTTTGCAACGGGTGAATGACCCCTAAAGAGACACATCTTAAAGAAATTTTCATCGCTGTATATTACTATTTGTAATACCGTCTGTACCGTTGGTGGTCTTGATACTGTTTGGCTGGCAATTTTGCCGTTTTGCTATTTTTGTGAAGTGGCTATTTTCAGCATATTGGCTTTTTAGCGCTTTCGCGAGTCCACGGTACTCTGATTAACTTCTTAAAATACGATTTGTTTTATTTTTGAAATGGCGCTTTGGTCTTCTGCCATACCTGGCCCGTAGCCAGCGTGGTTTTGCTAAGAGGGCCTCACTTAATCGGGGCAAAGCGAGTATCAGTCAAATTCCTCCCTATAAAGACTCCAGCTATCCACTCAAAATCGTGGCAGTGCAGCATGCATGTACCTGGAGTGTTGAGCTCCCGACAGTTATTTCTAAGGAACTATGTTTCACTCAATATTGGAATAGAACATTATGTATGTTTCTGTGTACCCCCACCCACCCCATCGGAAGTTATATTAGATTTGTAGAATCACCCAGTCTGCGAACAACTTTAACATTTGATACGTAAAATTTAAGCAGATATTCTTCAATCGTGGGAGCCACGTTAACTTTGTCGGCAAATTTTAGGCGTCCTACATCCCCTCTGAAAAGAATTTCTAGGAACGGCCCTGTCTGCTAGACAATAGCGTGTATCACTTTGGGGTGAGATATATCCGTGCTTTGTCTGAGATGCACTGAATATGCTGATACAAAATGGTTAAACACGCACCCTCGGTACTTGCATTTAAGCAACGTTTTTTGTGTTTTTCTTTTCCTATGTTATTTTTCTTTTGTTTTAGCTTTGTAACTAAGGTATTTAATTTTATTGTATATACATTGTATTTTAACCTTTAAAATTTTTGTCACGGCCTCCTGACAAGCAGCTTTAGCTGATGGGGTTACCGTGCATAAAGAATTTGAAATGAAATAAAATGAAATATAAAGATTTCGACATTGGCGCCGAGAGAGGCCTCGATACTGTGCCGACAAATGTCGGCCTCACATGTATCATTAAGTACCTGTCTTATTTGTTTCAGTGTGCAACAACAGTGCTGTGAAGAACCCGAAATCCATTTTGATATTTGCCTTGATAGACCTATTTATAATAAGAAATAGTATTAGATAAAAGATCGTGATAGGGCGCTGCTTTTGTAAAAAAGTAACAGATATTAGCGACTTCTTTTGCTCTTGTTCAAAACTGTACGGTTTCACTACTTGAGGAATCTCTTTTTTCTAAAGATATACTATAGATTTTACCGGCCTTTAGGGCACGACCCTCAGTACAGTGTTGAATAAAAGCTATGACAATTGATAGCACACAACAGTGATATGACATAGCAAAGAATTATACTTTTCTGGAAATACCCCCGCCTCATCAAACCTTCTCTTCGATTTCAGATCAATTATGAAATTGGTCCTAGAGAAAGCTGAAAACTTAGGAGGCTTATTCTTCCCAGTCCCCGTTTGGCCGCCACTGCAGGTCATGATTTAGCACATTGGAAATTGATTAATATGTAATCTGGTAAGAGTTAACAGATATTCTTCTTGCCAGTTGTAGACGCTTCGTTATGAATCTTAATCAGTGCTGTGTATATGAACACGAACTCTTATTGGTAACTAAGGATTTTTGATCACATCTGAGTTTGCTTGTTTTTAGCCAGCATTTGGGTCTTAAATTGTTTAATGATTGCTTTATTTTTCTACTTATTATTAATACTTTTATAAAAGAAATGGAAATTAAGAGAATAAATAATAGTATCAGTATATATTATATTTACATAAGCAAAGGAACAAACGCAGATTTCTCTTCTTACTCAGGCCTATGTGATATGATTTGCCTTATTTGGGTTTCAATGTGCCTCTGTGACTAGAAAGGTGTTGTGTATTTTTCTTAAATTTTTGTTGTTGCTCATGGTCATGTATCCTTACAGAAATGGAGTTGCTTAGTTGCTTTTCAAATTGAGTTCAGAATAGATATATATGAATAAATATATATCTATACATATACATACATATACATATACATATATATATATATATATATATATATATATATATATATATATATATATATATATATATATATATATATATATATATATATATATATATATATATATATATATATATATATATATATATATATACTGTATATATATTTAAATATAGACACTCAAGAAAAAACTTCTACTTTTAAAGATTGAAGTTTTTTCTTGAGTGTCTATTTATTTCTTTAAAAATTTCTTTGTGATTGGAGCTGTTTGAGCGTATGTGTGTGTGTGTGTGTGTGTGTGTGTGTGTGTGTGTGTGTGTGTGTGTGTGTGTGTGTGTGTGTGTGTGTGTGTGTGTGTGTGTGTGTGTGTGTTGGGTTGTGTCTCTCAGTCTAGAAACTCTCCTCACTCTACACAATATTCGGACTTTTTCTGCTTTGCTTAGAATTCTCCTATGGGATTTCTCTTTTTTTTGTACACTTAGCTTAATGGTTTTCACAAGTGACCATTCAAAACTACATGATGTGAACTTCGACAAATGTTGACCACGCATTGTCATAACTCAAAGAAAATACATTGAACCTACCCTTGCATGACGTCAGAGAATTTCTATGCCAGGGGAGTGAGGTCATAGTTTCAAAGTGCTCTGTTCCAATCCGAGCTTTGGAACCCATAAATGGGCAAAGTCTTTGAAAAATTTGCTAAGCTCACTAAAGTATGTACGGGGATTTGGGAAATTTCAATTTTTCCACTCTTCTAAAAAGCTCTCTTGGTCCAATTTTTAATGAAAGAATAAGAAGAAGGTCAAAATTTAGGCAAAAAGAGTCTTCAATATTTCTTGAGAGTGATGTCACGATTCTCCAGCAGCCAAGCCTCACCCCAGAAAAGCTGTCACAGTATGTGCACCCTTTTCCTCCCCCTAAAGGTACGATATAGTTATTGAAAGGCTGAATATTCCTGCAATATAGTGCATTGTCAGCAGAAGGCTCGACTTGGCAGGCCTAAGTTCTAGTCGCACCTACACCGAGATTGTTCCACTATGTGCACCTCCTTGATTGCCTACATTTCAGCACTAAGTCCCACCCTAATTTTTAGCAAACTAATCCAAATCTTTTGTGGGAATATTTGTGTGATGCTAATGCCAGATTGTCAACATCTGAGATAAGCTGCCTAAATGCAATTCTAGCCGATTTCACACCGTGAGGTGTCCAAATCATCAGCAATTGTCACGCATTGAACACCGTCTTTGACCATCTCCGGCCGCAGTCTCCCCCACCCACATTTCTCTGCAATGCACACACTGACAGCATGTGTATACACTACCCTTGTCCAATGAGGTTTATGTGCGAAGTGTTTCTCTTACTTCGACGGTACAATAGCTTGGCTTGGTGACATTCTCGTTAAAATCTTCATTGTACTACGAAAAGTTTCTTAGGGAGGACTCGTCAGATGGAACTGGGGCTATTGGCCTTGTACGCCTATAGGCAACTCCCCCTCGAAACACATTTGGCAAGCAATTTTTTTAAATCATTCCGCTTTGCAAACAATCTTTTTTCTAAATTGCAAAGTAAAATAGGAAGAACTACTGTGAACTTGACTGTGATTCTGCTGAATGCAAACTTCCATGAACATTCTACAATGGAAATTCGTTTATCAAGAAGTCTTAATCGCTATGTGGCAACACAGTTTTTATTTGACTTTCAAAAACTGGAAGCCGAGAGTATTTCTGAATATCAAAGCTACCGTACCACCGACTGCTTATGAAGCGGTTCCATATAAAAAACATATATGGTGGCTAGAGAGACACCTGATGAACAAGTTTCTATTCGCAATCAAGGATGTTTTTGGCTTGGCAAAAATTTTTGTAGAAGGGATAATGCTATTTTCTCTCTAAATCATAGGCTACTTGCTGTGAGAAAACGCCGTGTGAGGCTTGTCCTCATTCAGTTTTTTTACAAGAAACAATATTTGATAAGGGCTTACGAATACCAATTTTGTTAGATCTCCAAGTCAAACAATAGGCTACCTTTCATAGTTACGCTGCATCCATATCATCGACTTTTATCTGTATTCCGTAGCGCTCGTGTGTCGTTGAGTTGAGAAAGCGTCTAACGGTCTCTACAACTTTTTTATTGCTGTTAATCTGCTTGCGCGCTAGTGCTGACGGCCACCTTATTTATATGCAAGTTGTGCCGGCATGTTATTGACCATATCTTCCATAATTTCACATCCAGATAATTCTTTCAGTACACCAGTTGAGGATATATATATCATTAAGATAAATTAGATTACAACACTGGCTTTTCTCGTTGAATTTAAGGTTACTGATATTCTATTCACCTATAGTCAATCTATCCATTGACGTTAAACAAATTTGACATAATTCCTGATGTATTGGTTGTTCAAATACGGCATCTTAGTGAGCTCTTGCTGGCTTTTGGACCCCATCTACACTGTATCGAAGCATTTTTTTATCTCCCTACAAAAGTTACATCGGTTAGCCAACGCTACAATAGGAAGAGCTGATGTGGGGCCAGAGGCAAGTAATGAAACGAGCCCCCTCATGACGTCATTATGACGTATTGCAGTAACCTACAGAACTTTTACAGAGGCACCTACTAAGAAAGCGGGCCTCTGTTTAGCCAAAACTGTCTTAGTTTTCCGTGATTTCAGCAGCAATAGTTTCTTGAGATTTCCTTAGCAATAGTGATTAAGTCTGTACAACTGTATTGCTTTGCATAGAGAGACAAGCGCTTCGGAGACATAACACTGGACATGGGTCGCGGAGCTATGGGTTTCACTGGGCTATAGCCCCACCAAATGTTTGTCAGGATTTTCAGCGCAGCTAGCAGAATAGTAGACATGATGAGAGAAGACTGAAACAATAAAAAGGGAATGAATAATATTTCGTAGTTTAATCGACAGGAATAAATTGAATGATGAAAAACGCTGACTTATTGTCCAACTATAAAGGGCGTATCGTCTGCATGTCTCAGGCCTTCAGTTTCAACGTAAGAGAAAGGCTTCTGAAAGGTTTGAGGTTGGATTTGAAGCGCACTTGGAGCGCAAAGGTGACCGATGAGATATAACAAGATGCGGATGAAGTCACGTGAGAAGAAGTATACTGCACTGCTTGCGATTGGCTGCATTCTTTGGCTAATAGGCCTATATGTGTCAACATTGTTTGGGCAATGGGCGCAGGATTCATCTTGTCACGTGAACAACCACACCTGGCTATATACTGCATCTTTGGTCGTTATCTTGCCATTCATACTTAGATACGTGTTAGATGAAAAGGTACTTATCCAAGTCCATCAAGTCATTAATTGACAGCGTTACATATTGAACATTTTAATAAGTACACGGGCGGCCTAATGTCGTTATTTTGAAGAATACTTTTGTGGTTTTGATAAGGGGCATACTTTGGTCTACTGAATCCAAAAAGTACAATGACCCATACAAATAATGAGCCCCAGAGGGGATTCTGAGCGAGAGAACATTAAGATTCAATGCTGTAAACAAGTAGACATTTATGAATGATATCAGAAGAAGAAAAAACATGAAGCAGATGAACACTTTGACACTTTAGCTGTCAACTCAAAACAACTCTTATCTCCAATATGGTGTTCCACTTATTAGATGACAGGTGTCGAACTCAAAAGGGCTATAAAGACAGAGAAAATTTGTGACCACATCATGTAAACACATTGATAGAAAGTAGGTAACACACATTTCACATTCGAAGTGGCAAGCTCAAAGAGTAGCAATCTCTTCTAGGAAGAGGTTTTCAGTTGGCCCAAACAACTGGGGAATTTCTATTATTTTGCTGGTCACTATACTGGGGAAAGCAGTGGACCACTTGGAGACTTTCCCCCAGCAGTTAGTATCTTCCAAGCTGCCCTGATCATTCGAGTTTTCTCCAATTTTTGTACCTTCCACGAGGCATCAAGTCCTGTTCTGCCTCCTTGGAAGAAATAGCATGGTGACTTAATTCCGTGTGACATTCATCTCTGCGTGTTAGTTGGGTTATAGTTGCTTAAGTATTCACATTGAGTAAAATTCAGCGAGTGGAAAGAAGGAAGAGTGTATCTATAGTTTCAATTAATATAAGTGGGTTTAGTAGACATATATACTTCTGATCTTCCCCCAGTTTTTAGACTCTAATCTTCCGTTTTTTCCTGATTTTAAATGAAAATAAAGGGTAACTCTGTTTATAAAAAGTTTTTCGTTGCAACGTATGGAAATTGGGATAGCACTATGGTAGCAATGGCTGTCAATACGTTACAACTGATCTCCATTCAGTTCAAGATACTACAATCTTGGACATGAATTGGACTTTTGCTCAGTTTTCCGTGACCCCCCTTTCCCCCTAGATCAATGTTGTTCTCGACGAAGATATTTATGCTTGATACAAGGAGAAGCTTCTTTCACTAAAATCTTACAAAAGAGCAACATTGATAGGTGGGGGAAGGGGGAAAACTAGCGTCAAAATCTTGAACAGACAGTCCGGATATATTTTGTCCATGATTGTAGATCATGGGCAGCGAAGCCAGGGGGCTGGTGGCTGTAGCCCCTCCAATTATTAGCGCAAATGTACTTTATTATTCATCTTAGTCACCCTCTATATCCCTGCCTTTCCACTCGAGTCCCCCTTCCCATAAAAAATGTTGCTCCGCCGCCCCTGTAAATAGACGCAGTTCATTATGAGTTCTTTATGCTCTGCAGCTATTCACATAGAAGCTGATAACTTATGTGTTATGGATGTTTGCACCAATTATGAATTGGCCAGAAACATTCAGCCTGTTCGTTCTTCTTTTGGCTCTTATATGCTGCTAATCCTCATAGATGACCTAATTGTTGTGTGCCCATTCGTATGCGTAAAAGAAGCTGAATATTTAGCAAGGGTGTAATGATGGTAACTGATACACGAATTCCAAAGTATACATGTTAAATTCCGCGGTATTGCATTTCTCGAATTCCTGTTTGTCATCTGATTTACTTCTCTACCTAAATATAGAACTTGGACTAGATAATAAAGACCGAAAATGGGGTTAATACAAATAGCTTGGATCATTTGCCAAAGCAAAAGGACTTGAGAATAGTTTCATGTATTCATGTCTTTGTAAGTGTTTAATACTACTTGGCATCATAGGCAAGATTTGAGTTCCCTGTCGATGTATATAGATACATATATGAATAAATATATATAAATATATTTATACACACACACACATTTGTACATAAAATAATTTAAAAAATATGCTTTCTTCTATCATAGACGTGTAGACGTTTCGATAAATTTCCTCTTCTTCAATTTTGTAAGTTTAGTACTGAGGAAGAAATCATCGGAACGTCTACGATAGAAGAGAGTACATTATGAATTATTCTATCTATATTTAGATATATAAATATATATATAAATATAACTCGCAAGCTACTGAGTTCATATATATACATACATATATATATATATATATATATATATATATATATATATATATATATATATATATATATATATATATATATATATATATATATAAAGAAAAAATTTCAACTTTTAAAACGTTTCGGCACAAGCCTTCATCAGTTCTATATAATATATATACATATATATACATATATGGGTGGGTGGGCTACCACAATTGGAAAATTTATTTGGCCCCAGTGCGGATTCGAACTCACGATGTTTAGATCAGAAGACTCCTGAGCTAATCAACTGCGCCATCCAGGCACAAAACAATATATATATATATATATATATATATATATATATATATATATATATATATATATATATATATATATATATATATATATATATATATATATATATATATATATATATATATATATATATATATATATATATATATATATATATATATATATATATATATATATATATATATATATGTATATATATATATATATATATATATATATGCATTAAACAAGGAACTGAATTCGCTAGAGATTCCGTGTAATGGAGGCAGCCGGTACCTGCAAAGAAGTGGTTTTAATTTTCTCTGCAATATGTTTTGTATTTTTGGAGTTAAATCATACATTGATGCTATACTTACCTTCAAATGAAAAAGAGCTTACAGGGCTTGGCATTCTTCTCGGGTAGGTTCTCTGGACTGAAAGCAGGAGGTTTGGGCTTTAGTTAAAGCCACGTGCTTCACTGGTATCACGAGTGTCATCTAGGCAGCATCACTTTATTACTTTAAAGTACCATTTCGTCTTCTCTGTATCATTATCAATCAAATCAGGACAACTCCATAGTTTAGCACTTAGTGAATAAAGGAACCAGTGGCTAAACTAATGAAGAGCTCATTGTCTAATTGGACATATTTTCATATTGAATCATTCAGATGGAAGGAGCCAATTTATGGATCAAGTCTGTCCTGGTATCAGAAGACAGAAACTCTAATCACACCACACCATCTATATGAATCAATTAATCAACTTCAAGGCCAGTTATGTGATAGAGTGTTTAATTTTACACTCATATGGGCACTCAATTAACGAAATACCTGCGTCATTCAACAAATGGGAGCAATAGGTCGACCTGTCGGGGAGAGAAGATAGCGTAATCACTCAGTTGGTCGCCAGTCCTGTGTAAGCACTGAATTCAGTGGTTCTTAGCGTGGATTCGACCGAACCCAATGGCTCGGTGAGTCAGTGTCAGGGGTTCCGAGGAGGCCGATATGACACACAGCTGGCTCATGTGGTCAGTTTGTGCACTGATAAAACATATATTTATGCATTGAACGTGAAAAAGTCATGCTTCATTTTTCAAACTACGAAGGACCTCGGTGAATGACTATATGGAACTGTTGGAGCTCAGTATATATAGCAAATAATATAAATAATATAAACTATTATCCATTTATTTACAGTAAGCTGGAAAATATAGCTATTTATAAGAGCTAATTTAGGCCTACTTTAAGTCAAAAATAAAAAATCTCCATACAAGTAAGTACGAAGACAAAATATTCTATTTACATGTTCTGTTTTACACCAGAAATGTTTCTTCTGTATCGCACCAAAAACTTTATTCTTTCTTTTTATTGAATGAATCCTAACTGAGCCACGTAGCGCCTCCGCAGATAACAGCTGAATTCTTTTCCTTTCCAGCTTTTTCGTGCGCGTTTTTGATTCAAGAACCTATAACAGTGCTTGAAACCACTGAATTAGCTTATAGAATGATATAACGATGAATGGCCACTACAGAGGTATCTTCTTCCTAATTTTGTCTGGTTATTTTGTAGTAAAATGAGCCTTATCCTAGATCCTCCGCTGGTCTCAGAGCGAGCCCTTTACGAAACCGCCCGCTTAGTCCGAAAGGTAGTGAGAAAACACGCGCGTCCCATTTGAGGACTTTGTTTGAGCACTTTACATTGTCTGGATTCTTATCACGCTGAGCTTAGCTATATTTAGAATAGTAATGTCTATAACAATGTAATGTAAATCTTCCAATGTGGGCCAAAGATGTGACCCAGTGACTCACGGGAGATCACCGCAACAATTGGTAATGCTAAAATTTTGTGTCGCATCCGTGAATGTGACAGGTGACCTATAAAGCGAAGGGTATTCACGAATGATGCATCATTCTACAACATACTTCATACCGATCTGGGATATGTCAGTTATCTGATGTTTTAGACTAATCCTTTAAACTGATATTGGAAGGTATTCGCGTATACTTCAGTCACTTCTGAACAGCTTTGTTCGGTGCATTGCAAATATTATGAGCGCGTTGTCAAGTTACGTCATAGTTGCATATGATATCACACAAGCACAAATTTAAAGTTAATTAGTTCGAGAGGACTTCAGACGCAACGCAATACGGTCATATAGATAGAACAGCTCAGTGGACTCTTCAACTCAGTCGCAATGATGATTTTGAAATCGATGATGGTAATAACGGTCTTGATGCATAATGCATTGACAAGGGACATAGATAGGCGGTCATCACTTGAAGAATCAAGAAGTAGAAGAGGCAGAGACCATCATGCACGACATGATGAAGTAAGTAGAATTCAATCAGCTAACAATCTCCTGAAGAATCCTCACCTTGAATCGTTTGATTTCATTCATCCTGCAGCGTCCGCTTCTGCCGTGGAAGTTAACTCAAAGCTGCCTACGAAAAATATCGCCGTTCTGCGATTTCGTTCGGGAACCAAAATTACGAAGAAAATATTCAAGACAAAGGTTGTCCTCCCGAAAATAATGAGAAGCAAACACAGAAAGCTGCGCGGAAATGTACTATTTCCAGAAAATATCTCAAGCATAGGCGGGGAGTGCAGGTGGAACCTTCGTAAAGGCAATGGAAGAAAAATACTCTTTGTTCCCAAAGCTTGTGTTAAAATGATTTCCAACATTGCCCGGGCATCATTGCAAGATCACAAAGTTTTTGGCTTGCTGATTCCAAAGAAAAATAAGAAATTTGGAATGAAGAAACGGAAAATCACGAAAAACCTCGTGATAGTTATTTATGGCAAACGAATGGAAGCACTGTTGAGAAAGCTTGCTATGAAACAGCAATCAACAAGGCTAATTGTGTCTATGAAGAAGTACGATAGAAAACCAAAATAGCTATTATCTTTAGATAACTTAGATGAAGCAGAGTGCTGCCTACACAGCCAAATACGTCAATGAAAGCAGTCTGACACGGTCTCGCTGAACCTTCGTGCAGAATAGAACAGAATGTTTGGAAGTTCATTTTTCCTTTCGAGAGCAGAATAGACAGTAAGCTTTTCTTTCTATGAATCTTAGAGCTTCGCCATGACTTGCTGTCACTCATTTCCATTATTTTCAAAGAACCTCCCGAAGTATTTGCAACTACAATAAATAACGGTCCATACTTAAACAAACGTTGTTGTATTCATACGTCGTTTTAATTATTGATTCATGTTGTTGTTTCCTGTTATGGCAATATATGAGAGAGATTTAGGATTTCCATTGCATATGGTTTTCTTGCGTATTTTTATGCTGAAACAGTCAACCATGACTCTCAACTTAGACTGATAGTCGATGATGTAACTTTTAAGCTGTAGTGACCAGTTTAAGCCAGATTTGCATGTTAAGGATCAATTGCTAGAAAAGGAGTCTAGATTCTGTCGCCACTTGGCTTTCTTCGTTCGTTTAACAAGAATGCGCAATAGGTTTTGTTAGCTGCATTTGATCATTTCTGACACCAGGCAACTTCTGGTGTCTTTTAACTATGCGACATGGCCATCATCTTTGAAGGCCACTCCTTCTTTATCTCAAAACCCCTGACAACTTTTAGACTTTCCAGTACACAGGGAACCGTTTATAGGAACCTACATGTAGAATTCCAAGAAATCTAAGTAGCTCGTACTGCTCTAGACGAAATCTCGCCGGAACGTACTCAATTTCCAATAGTTTTACCATTGCACACAACCAAAAATTGCCTAGCCAAAATCTCGTAAAGTACGTATAATCCTTGAAGCAAATGGTTCATAAGTAGGTTTCCGTTGAAACTTGAATTTCCTATATTGCCTTGCCTTAACATTGTCTTAACAAACTTAAAGTAACAGTAGCACTAAATATGCATTTGAAGTTAAGGAGCTATTGTGGAGATCTTTAAGTAGTAAACTGTGGCCAAAAAAGGTCCAGAAATAAGCAACTGTTGGAACTGTGCTCTTCACGCCAAATACACAGAAAAAGTTATGTTTAAATATTGCAATTAGTAATTTCGAGCAGAAACTTGCCATTCATTTGTTAATTTGCTAACTTATTCAGTATTTGCTATGTTACCCAATGCCATAGGCTTTGTAGTAGGAATACAAATTGCTTTACACAGCATTCGACGTCAATAGACGATATAAACTTGGGAGTAATTTCTTTCTTGAAGTGTGTTTCCAAGCAAACGTTTCTTAATACTTCACCCACGAACCATGAACATGACGAGTTCTTTATGGAATTTATGGTAGCTACACACCATAGCTATTTTTAGGTAAACTTTAGCTGCACAGTTGATGATAAGGGAGTTTCTAGACCCGGAAGGGCGTGGTACAGGAGAGGTCAGCATTAACATATTTCTGCTGTCAATCCAAGGTGAATCTGACGTTCAGCGTGCGCCCAAGATTTTTCGTCCACAATATTTTCTGCACCACCAGCATGAATTGCGAACCTCCTTCTGCACCAGAAACGTCTTGGGTAGGACATAAAGGGGTTAAATTATAAGCAGAAAGACGGGTAGGTTTACGAGTAAGTTTTCAAAATCTCATTTGGTTATGGTAACGTTCACTTATCGTTGTGCAACAGAGGTGCGCCAGATTACGTGCAACCTATGTCCGACTTGACGCTCTACCCCGAAAATCGTCTGGAAATGTGCCCTCAGATTCACTCTGGCTGTCAATGAGAACAGATTGAATTACCTTATCAGATAATCATCATTAGCACTATAAGGATGTTGTTTTTCAATACCTGTAGCCTGCATTAAGTTGTTGTAAGATTTAGTGTATCCACCAATTAACATCCTTATGTATGCATTCTTTCTTTTAGCTGTTACGATCCCTTAGCTCTGGTCAGTTTTTGTAGTTTATTTTGCACTGCCCACACCTCACGAATCTAATGAATGTTTTCAAATGACTGAGAGTTGACATATTTTATCATGCCGTATAAAATAGTATAATTTAAATTGGATGGGTAATAACTCTTTTGACTAGGCCAGCTTCTATCATTTTCTTGTTTTCAGACGGCTGTTGAATTCACTGTAAGCTGAACTGGGATTATTGTAGCTACTATTACCAAATACATATTAATCATGAAATTACATATGTATTTGGCATAATTTAGCAAGTCCTTCATTCATCAATTTGATCTTAAGCAGTATTTAGAATTTAAGTCATAAATTTACAATAATCATAAATTTAGCAATTATATGTATCTTTGAAATCCTGGTGCACTTAGGAAAAGAGCTAGCTACTGCAAGAACAAGAAGCTCTCATTTGATTATTTGGTAGAAAATACCTTCATGCAGCCAGCCGCTTGCACTTGTGACAACCAAGGCTTTGTCCTCTATTCTAACATAAGAGTTAAACAAGCGCTACTAGCAGCAGGCTCGAAGATGAAGGCGTTAAGTTTCTTTGTGCACTGTTCTGTACGAGAACACACATATTGACAACACCGATACTCGATTTGCCAAACAATTAGAATATGGCAAGAATATGCTTAGTTTCAGAGGATATGATAAGTACATGCAAGTAAATGCAGGAATTTTTGATGAGGTTGTAAATATGCATCAGCACTCGTTGCTTTAGTTTCAAAAAGTATAAAATTCTTAAAATTCTTCTATAAGATGCGGCTTTTTTAGAAACCTAGTACTAGTGTTAAGACACTATAGAAATTTCAGTGCCAACTTTCTCAGTTTCAGAAACTCCCTTTTCCTCCACGGAATTAATAATGTTCAACTGCAGTATGCTTTAAGTGCTGGGCCTTATAGGCACTACAAAAAGCAATGTTTCGCGTTTTGCTTTCATTTTCACTGCAACTTTTTCATTACATTAAGAAACTTTCAAAAAACTGTCAGAACTAAAATGTGGCCAAAAATTAAGAAACTTTTACTGCTAGGTCGTGAGCAAGGTTTCTTATAAAAGAAAAAACGTGTACCCCACTCAAATGTCTTATTACATATACTGCATGCTTGTTATTAAATACACGCCATTTTATGGAACCACTTTATAAGGAACCTACATGTAGAATGTCCCGAAATATTTAACGAACTTATACTACCAAAGGAAAATTCTCTAAGGAACTTTTCAATTTGAACAATTTTAATAACACCAAGCAATCACGAAATAGGAAACTGGCTCCATTTATTTGCAGCCAAAACCAGTATAGATTGTTTGCTATGCTTGTGTTAAGTCCTTCATTTTTCATTGATCTTACGTTACAGCCAATATTAAAGACAAATTCAAGATTTCATTGTTTTACGAGTGTCTGTGCCATTTTTATGGCACTAATTGTGCACTGAAGATTAAGGAATTGTTAAGGAACTTTTAGTACTGCAATTTGATCAATAGAGGTCCAAAAATAAGGAAAATTTGGAATTAGGCCATGAATTAGGTTCCTTATGAAAACAAAGAGTGTAAGAGCAATTTTAAGAACATCTCTGCTTAAAAGTATCTAACAAGTAAGAACATCGAGCCTCGGCAAGAATTGCCAGGTTCTTACAAGGAAAAAAATGAATGTAACTTGGAACATATCGCTTTAGTCATTATGACAGACAGCTACGAATTGTCCATTGTTTGTTGATATATTTCCTGCTCCATGTAAATACAAGTTACGGATGATTTGCAAATAAGGAAGCACCGGAAGATCTCATGTTTTTTATATCATCGAATCCTAATGTTTGAAACACCTTGCCTTCCACAGAAAGCTCTAATATAGACTCTACCTTCTAAAATAAGCTTTTGTTGACATTAGCATAGATCCTCGTGTTTTATCCACGCATCTTGCAACTTTCAGCTTAATTTTATCTATAAGAAACTTTGAAAATCATTGTACACAAGATTTTTAACTTTTTGTCCAATTTCTATAAACAGGTTTCTCAGCGAGTTTCTTGATATAAGAAACCCAGCCGCTGCCCTCTACCCACCCTAACTTTGCCAACTTCTAGCCTACTGCTCCGTTAACTCCTCATTTCAAAGACAATAAAAATCATGACTTAACTACCTTCTTAGAGTAGCTTAGGGTGGGTGCTTGGTTAGACTCGGCTGCTAGGCTAAGTATTCCATAACTTTCCTCCTCTGCAAGAAGATGCTTTTTGACCCCCTAAAAGGATTTGAATGCCATTGTTTTGGTTTCAATTTCAATAAGATCCTTGACAGACTTCCAACCCAGACCCTGTTCAAGCGGTGCTCTTGGGGCATCGATGCTACCGTTTGTAACAAGCTTAGCTGCTTGGTTTCGAAGCTTTGTAACTGGTTGAGATTAGTTGAACCAGTACATACCTAAGCCGAGCAACAGTATCAAAAATTGGACTCCGTAATACCCGAGTAGAGAATTCTCAAATATCTCCTGATAAAAACGATTTAGCATGTTTCAGAAAGCATAGAGCTTTAGACATCTGTATAGAAGCAGCCTTGATTTGTTCCTTCCAGCATAGAGAGCAATCAATTTCTACATCAAGGTCTCTTGTTTACTGAACAACTTGAATATCATGCTCACTAATTGTCAACTCTAAATGTGCAGTCTGCTGCTTGAGAATGTTGGGTTTTGATTTTGCAGTTACTAACATTGAATGAGTTTCAGCTACACTTATAAAAAGTTTATTGCTTTGAAGCCAAAACTAGGCTGGTGTCATCAGCATACATGGAAACTGTTCAAGCTTGGATAGCTTGTGGGAAATCCTCATGGGGAGTAACGAAGTCTAGTTTTGGAGGGGGCGTCCCATTTTGATTCAAAATCTGAACCCATAATTCAGCCCTTGTTTGACACAAATATGACCCATAATTCCGCAAGCATGATGAAAACCATGCATATAATTCCACAAGGTAAAAAGCATTTTTCAACAAACAAATATTACGCAAAATATGTCCAAAATGGAGCCTATAATTCTGCATTTTTCTTCAAATGGTACCCATAATTCCGCACAGATTTCAAAAGCCGATACCCATAATTCAGCACTTTTCAGGGGAAAAGGTACCCCTAAATAATGGCACGTCCCCGTGCCCCGAACCTATTAAGTTACCCCCCCCCCGAGGGGAGATCATTGACAAAGATAAGGAAAAGCAGGGGCCAAGACATGAGTCCTGTGGTACTCATGACCTCTCTATATTCCCTATCTTTGAATCAACACCATTTACTCTGCTGAATTGGCCATGACAAGTGAGGTAAGACTTAATTAAACCAAGCAAGTGCCTAATGCCATAAGCAAGGGGGAAAAATGTTTTGAGCCAATCAGCTCATTTGTTTACAGCCTCATTTACCAATCAAAACGCGTACAAGACAATAGAAAGTTGAAAGAAGATGATATTTGATCAGTTTCAAAAACAAAGATGGCGTCACAGGCCTTTTGCTGTATAAAAAACACCTCACACGAAAATTTGGTGTTGCACGCGATATTTCTCTTTTTCGGGCAGATTTTTACATTTTCTGGTAGAAGGAAGATTCTTCTAAAATTCTACCGCTTCCCTTTTCAAAATATTACTGCAAACAGGAGATATCTGGTCCTATAGTTAGCGGAATTTTTGCAGTATCTTCACCTTGGACTCTCCTGACAGACGGGCCTTCCCCTTCCACGTTTCAAATGCATTCCACTACATTCTTCCTAGCAATCTTAAGATGACCTTAACACTATTTACTCATAGCAATGAAATACTTTGTGGCAAAGTATTGTTGCGATTTACCGAGGCAGATACGGGACTCCTTCGTCCAAAAAAACTTTCGTCCTTCGCATTATACGTCCTGAACTTTTTTGGCGGGAAATTCAAGCTGTCGTCAGTCGGAAGTGAAAGTTCTCCAAATTACTCCGGTTCAGGCCTGAAACAGGATGCCAAAATTCGCGAAAACGTGTCAAAACCCGTATCATAGCTCCTGGATTGAAAACGATGAAGACAGTAAAGTTATTAATCTGAGTGCTCACGGACTTGGTAACGTTCTAAGAGTTTATAGATCTCTGGAAGCAGATAGAGGTGGAAGACCCCAGCACATTATCAACAGTTGCTGTTTGTGTCTACAGAAATTACTAAAGAAAGAGCAATTAAAATGTAACTTGACAACAGATGTGTCAAATAATACTTAAACATGCATATTCTTTGCATAACAACAAATACTCAAATGTCATGTAATGCAAAAGGTGTAACTAAACGATTTCTGTGTTCCTTGATCCCTCAATGGTTGGGGGTAAGCTCACTAATCCCTCAATTTTTGGAGACTGGCATAAAGAAACTAGGGACATACAGGGAGTATGGCAGAATGAAATGTAGAAGAAAAAATAGCTTAGGAATATGTCTATAAGCTTGAAATCAGTATACGTGACTATGGATTAGGGGAGGCCGACTCAGCAGTTCTTACAAAGGTGAGTCCAAGGCGAAGATACTGCAAAAATTCCGCTAGCTATAGGACCAGATACTCCTGTTTGCAGTAATATTTTGAAAAGGGAAGCGGTAGAATTTTAGAAGAATCTTCCTTCTACCAGAAAATGTAAAAATCTGCCCGAAAAAGAGAAATATCGCGTGCAACACCAAATTTTCGTGTGAGGTGTTTTTTATACAGCAAAAGGCCTGTGACGCCATCTTTGTTTTTGAAACTGATCAAATATCATCTTCTCTCAACTTTCTATTGTCTTGTACGCGTTTTGATTGGTAAATGAGGCTGTAAACAAATGAGCTGATTGGCTCAAAACATTTTTCCCCCTTGCTAATAATGCCATAGTGGTCTAGCTTTTTGCAGAGAATTGAATGATCAACTGTATCAAATGCTTTCTTTAGATCAATGAAACTACATTTTACGAAACGTTGGTATTTTTGAGTAGGCAAGTTACTGTAAGCCACACTCGCAAGATCCCTGATTCTTCATTGGAAAAAGCCATTTTTCCCATATGCTGATGGAAATGGTTTGAAATAAGTTTCTCAAATAGCCCCGATTTGATTGACAGGACTGATATTGGTCTATAATTAGTTCTGTCTCCATCTTTATAGATGGGAGTTACCCTGGCAATTTTCCATGAATCAGGGAACCGGCCTGTTTCAATTGTTGTGGTAAGCAAGAATACAGGAATTTTCAATAAATTGGCACAAGTTTTATTTCATTGATACCATCCATAACAACAGGAGTGTGATAGTGTGATGACGACCAGAAATTAATGCAATTGAACTTTTACTGAAAGGAAGAGAAATAAGAAACGAAAACATCAATGGCGTAACCGCATAGATTCAGGTTTATAGCACCCTAAACGTTTGAAACCCAAAAGGAGCCCCTCAGAAGTTTTCAAGGGACAGGCATTTACATTTGTTGATGTAAAAAGATATTTAATTAGCCGGCACACCCTATTCACAGGCTACTTTCTTTTCTTTCTTATTGATAATAGCCTTCATTTGTTATCTTGTCTAGACTTAGGGAAAATTTTGAAGTTTGAAAAGGGCCCCACGCAAAATAGTCCTAAGGACCCAAGCCAGTCTCTTACGTTACCTTTCGCTAAACTGAATTATTTGTCTCAGTTCAGTTCAATTCACATCGAGGTTTAAGTGGCGTTCTTTTTCAATAGCGGAGGTTTGGCCTAAGGAGGTAAGTGACTACTAGTGTTAAAAATCTTGTCTAATCAACTCAATCATTTATCCGAATCAGCGTATTTTTGACGAATTTTTGTGTTTTGAACTGAGAATTGAAACAAAGTTAATCTGAAATGGGAAAAGTGTGTTTGTCATTTATAAATGTATTCTCTTTGACTGTCATGCCATCATCTTACCTTTTATTATTGCTCTAATGTATAGGATATGTCTCTACCTTTCCCAAGGAATTGAATAACCTTTATAAAATTATGATTTCATGCGAATTCTAGAATATGAATTATTCCATTATCGGCGACCAGTCGAGAGAGGATTTTATGATCTTACCTATATTTATGTGCTTATTGATGGCGAAAGATGATAAACGAAATTTTTCCTTTGAGTTGATCAAAGACAATTGGAATTTAACACAAATATAGGAAAAGATGAAACCCATCTTTTTTGATTAGATAACAGTTGTTATTTGTTGTTTTAGAGTAAATTTCTACATGATAATTTGATTTTGATTTGACTTTTACCCAAAGAAATCAATACACATCATTGCTTTTCAATTGTTACAAGGGTTTACTTTATGATATCATTTTTGTGTTTCTATAGGATCATCTGCTACAATGTCTCAGCCAGTAAGGTACCAAAACTGTATTTAATTTTGTTGGTTTGTATTTCATTTTGTTGGTTTGAGTGCCCAGTAAATATTGTTTGATTTTTTCAGTGAATGATTAGCTTTACAGAGTGTAGTCACAAGGTATATCTCACCTCATATGCAATATATTTCTGCAGAGAAATTTGTGTGACAATGTTTTCAGCATTATGGCTTATTGGTGAAGATGTCTGGGGTATTATTTTTAGAAGCAAAAAAATTTCATGATTAAGAGATCACTTGTTTGGTTTTCTTAACTTGTAGAGTCTGGCATAAGTACATTTAGCTAACCATATATTTACTTTTAATTCAATGATTTAAAGCCTTAACTATATATTCAGGCTATACTCAAAAGGGATATTCCTTGGCTACAAGAGAGGTCTCAGAAATCAACATGAGAACACAGCCCTAGTTAAGATAGAGGGTGTTGAGAACAAGAAAAGCACTGACTTCTATCTTGGAAAGAGAGTTGCTTATGTGTATAGAGTGAAGAAGAGCACTATAGCAAAAGGGGACAGGAAACCAAGCAAGATCCGTGTCATTTGGGGAAAAGTGACTAGACCCCATGGATCAAATGGTGTTGTCCGTGCAAAATTTAGGCACAATCTACCAGCCAAAGCTATGGGTGCTTCACTGAGAGTGGTGAGTTTTCTTTTGTCGTTGTATATATGAAGGTCATTTTGTATAGTCTCTTGCTGACTAAGGTAGAGCACTGGTAGCCATGATGAATTCAATATCACCATCTTTCGATTGAGGCATGTCAATGAAACTGTCATTTCACCTGAGTTACCAAGTGCAAATAGGAGAAATCTCCATGTCTTTGACTGTGGATGGTTTAAACCAGGGCTCAAAATAAGGGGAAAACTGGTTGGTTATGTTGACTGACCTCTAAGAACTCTGTAGCATCCATGTTTACATTTGGCTCATTGAATGGCTTCTAACACTTCAATCAAAAAATATTGAAATAATATCTTTAATTTCACACCCATGGAAACATTACTTAGGAAACTCAAGGAAGGTTACTGGATTATTTGGCCCACAAAAATCAGTTTCGTATTTTGGGTAGAGCTTCACATGGCAGACATTTACTTTTCACCTCTTCCCAATTTTGGTTGACAAATTTTGTGCAGAATTTCACACTTGATAGCTCAATCATCTGTCATTAAACTTCAAAGTAGTTAGGAGAAATTTGTGCTGGTATATTAGATAGGTGGTGCCAAGGTCATCAAGTGTTGACTCAAAAAATGAGCATTGGTAATCAAGGATAGGAACTATCTTATAGTTAGCAGAAATTTGTGCACAGTTTTGAATTCATGCAATTGAAAAGGCACATGACACTGCAACAATTATGTTCAGAGGAAATTTATATCTCAAAGTTTCTTTTGCCTAAAAGCAGCCATTTTATAAAGATAGGGCCTTCATCAGTGCTGGAAAAATTTTTAATCCTTGAAACAAAGGTTTAAAATTTCCTGCATAGCAGTGCAAACTCTCCTCCAATTGCAAGTTTTATTTCCAGTTGTTTAGTCTGTTTAGTACAGTTTATATATATTTTGCAGACTGGTCACAATATATTTGAGAATTTCTTGTGAAACTGTTTGAAATATCTTGCAAGAAATTATTGTTGAATATTTCCTGGCAACCACCACTGCCTGTGCTACCAGCCATTTCAAGGCCTGGTTAGTAGTAGAGCTCTTTTGGTAAATATGTAATTTCAGCGATCCTAAACCCTTTGACAGCTACATCAGGTCAGTTTTTGTGTGCCATCATAAAAGGATAGCAATATCCTTGCTTGCATTAGCTTCAAAATATCCATTTTCAAGTCTTCTTTCGTTGTTTTGTTTCACAACCACAGGGCTTTGACATTCATAAATTATGTGTGCACGATCAACAATGTGGGTGGGCAGAGTGGGTTGAGCGATTACAAATGATTTGATAGCGCAGCAAAATGAGCTTTCTCTATGCGACACTCAACAGGAACTATGATTTTTGCTTTAAGAAGCATGCTGTTCTAGTTTAGACCCCATTTATGCAGTATCAGATTCATTTGAATCCAATATGTTTTCATACCATATTGGCTTTCTGTTTACATGAAGACAATCATGAATATGGTGTGGTTTCAATACGCTTATGAATATGGTGTGAAATGAATACGGTATTGTGTAGACACCCCAATACAATGCGCGTGTGTGTGTGTGTGTGTGACATTATTTTACATCGATTTTATTTCTAGTTTACAAATATACATATATATACATGTAAACTAATCTGAATCGATAAAATTCAACCCATGCAAACAGGGTCTTAAATTTACCAGGTCAATGTGCAACCAAAAGATTCTTACATTCAAAAGTTTCCATTTTAAAGAGCTTCTCTAGTGTTTTGCCCTATTACTAAACATTGAGTTGAAACGTTTGACACATTCTGGATATCACCCTCAACAGGGGAAATCAATATCACTGGGTGCGTGATCAGGACATGTGGCTAGGCATACGCAAGCTATCATGGAATCTCCATCTAATGCCCTGCAACCATTTTGAATTTGCTACTGCACTCTTCAGCAAACCAATTTTGTGGTTCTTTACAAATAAATGGTTTCCAACTTGTATTAACTGTGGGACCATGGCTTTTTGTAAAACATTTGATGACGAATAAGTGTGCTCTAGTGATGACAATGATTACAAGAAAGATGTGGAATATTTAGGAAGAAATAGTGGTGCCACAAAATGATGGAAAGTAGCCAGTAGCTTGAGAAAAATGTGGATCTTGTAGTTTTTACTAATACAGAAATATTTGGAGATTGAAACATAATGAAATGCAAGAATGCATGTCTGAGAGAAGTAATGTCTATTATCCTAATGCGATGGCTTTGCCCAGCATGACAAAAGGGATGATCAAAGAGCATCACATAGTTGGAACCATCTAGAAGATATGTACACTTTGAGGGCCAGTGGGTCAGTAAGGCCAAAAGTGTACTTACACATGCAGGGTGGGTGGGTTGATGCAATTACTTCAAAAAGTGATAACTTATGCATGTTTTCCTCTTTTTGTGAAAAGCTGTTTCTGAAAATGGGCAATATTTTTCGAGAAATATTAAAGACATCTTTATACACTCAAGCAGGTGGGTGGATGGGTTTAGTCAGAAATGTGCTCATGCATACGCCATACAGAGAGGGTGGGTTGGTAAAAAATTTGATGATTTTGAGCATACATACTTTATGCGTGACCTCTTGGTCATTTGCTACATGAGATCAGCTTATAACCATGGAGGGAAAATGAGAGCTTCTGTGTAAACCATTGCTCTTAGAAGGTTGCTTATACCTCAAAGTTGAAGAGTGTTCAGTCTGAGGTAAAAGTGTGTGCTCAGTCAGGGGTTGCAAAAGGTAGCACTGCACAAATTGAAATACACCTAAGGTTCCTTCAAAAGTTATCACAAAACCTACTCAGAGTAATACTGGCAGACGGAAAGCACTTGCATCAATTAAATTTGCAATGGTGTTTGTGTCTGCTTAGAGAAGTTTCTGTTGTTCTAGTAGTTAATATCTGTCCTCATAAAGTTGGCACTCACAATAAATGCGAAACATAAAGTTTTATATTGTCAATACCCAAGTCGAGACCAGTGGCAACCCCTTATTTCTAGCCCTGTAAACTGGGAGGATCGTGCTCAGTGAGCAAACATTTGCAGTGTGTAGTGTACAGAAGAAGATTAAGGAAAAGACCTGGTCTATGTGACTTTGATTTTTGTACTATTGCGCTTACCAAACAGATGCTATTTTTAAAAATATACCATTTCCTGGGTTGTTTATAGGCAGCAGTAGATTCTTTAGAATCTTCTTTAATCTTCATCCGTAGGACTAATCTGTTGTAGGACTAATCTCAGTGTGTTTTTAAATTATCTCTATTTTTATTGTCAGTATGAATCTCCACTGATTGGCAGTCACATTTTCTCTTGTAGATGCTGTATCCATCAAGAGTTTAATTCTATTTCTATTGATATCCATCATGATAATTTTTGCTTTTTATGTTGTCACTCTTTTTGGTCTGCACCATGTCCAGTACATTGTTTGCATGTTGAATATGTACACTCATGAGCACTTTTTAACCAAAAATTTTTGGCTTTGTGGATGTATTTAATGCCTTATGCCATTTTGGTCAATTTCTGTTTTGATATGGGAAAATTTAAATGGTGCTTTTCCCTTTGGATCAAAATTACCTCTTCAAAATTACTTGATGCAGAATCACAGCTCAGTGGACAGTGAGTTTTTGGGAGAGCTAAATGCAAGCTTTTTGTGACAACATTCCTTAACTACCTCCTCTCAATAATGGCATCTGCGGTACAAATAATTGCAACAGAGCAGAGAACATCTCCCTCCTACCCCCTGTCCCCAGACACTGTGCCATTATCAACGCTAGAAATTGATGGCCAATTTTTCACCGATTAGAAGCAGTAGTGGCGTAACCAACATAGGTTGACGTTAGAGTAAATCCTAAGGGTCCCCGTACCTTTGATGCCCTAAAAGGGCTCCTCGGAAGTTTTCAAGGGGCAGGCTTTTGTATTTACTAATGTAAGAATATCTAAAATTAGCTGGTGCACGCTGTTCACAGGCTACTTTCTTTCCGTTCTTATTGTTAGAAGCCCTCATTCGTTATTTTGTTTAGATTTTAGTGAAAGTTAACGCTTGAACAGGGTCCCACGCAAAATATTCCTAAGGGCCCGAAATGATTCTGTTACACGACTGATTAGCAGAACCATGTTTTTCAGAGGAACCCTAGTATTTGGTAAGGCCGTATTCATAGCTTTTTGATAAAAGTCCGCAATTTCACCATGGGCCAATTTTTTCTCAAAAAGTAGGATTATATATACCCTTTAGATTTTGATGAAAATCATGCAATATCATGAGTCGATTTTGGTAGTAAACGTGTATTGTACCCTTTGAATTTCAAAGAAAATGATGAAATTTCAAAATAACCGGAATAGGACTTGACTGATTCTCATTTGCTGTTAAAACATTGTGACAATGAGCAAATGTTATCCAACAGAGTAGGGTTATAACCTATGAATTTTGGTGAAACATGACTGGAATCGAAGTTGACTGACTGGCTCTTTTGATTTTACATACAATGTGATAAGATGACCGACTTTGCCAAACAGCTACAGACAGTGTTCGAAGTTTCATAGAAATGACTAGATTAAATTTAACTGCTTGAACTTCGATATTAGACATTGATGAAAATCTACACGCATTCACCACGATAACAGGCCCTGGCATTTCAATTTTGGTAATGCATGACTGGTATAAACATTGCTCGATTTTCACGGGGACTTGATTTCATTTTGATTGCAGATTGAACAGTAACGAAGATGAGCCCTTTCTCGCCCAAACGTAAAACTAGCCATGGTATTTTGAACAACCATGAACAAACTTGAATTTCATACATTTTAAGTCCAGATTCCAACGTGATCAACATGATTGAGTTTTGGCCAGAATGTAATGCTACAGCATTGGTGCTTTCCCGACAAATACCAGACTTAAATTTCATTCATTTTGATTGCACATTCGGACTGACAAAACTACACGATTTAACCTCGCATAGTACGGCTATAGACTTAGTATTTTGCCCTACATTGACATTTGGCCCATCACTCACACAACAACCCAACATTGACATTGATTGATTTTGATTGCAGATTAACCAGTGATGAAAATGAGGCATTTTTGGCCAAAAGGTAAGGCTATAACCTTGGTATTTTGCCGAAAAATGACCAAAATTGAAATTGATTGATTTTGATTGCAGATTGAAAAGTGATGAAAATGAGGCATGTTTGGCCAAAAAGTAAGGCTATACCCTTGGTATTTTGCCGAAAAATGACCAAAATTGAAATTAATTGATTTTGATTGCAGATTGAAAAGTGATGAAAATGAGGCATTTTTGGCCAAAAAGTAAGGCTATAACCTTGGTATTTTGCCGAAAACTGACCACAATTGACATTTATTGATTTTGACTGCAGATTGAAAAGTGATGAAAATGAGGCATGTTTGGCCAAAAAGTAAGGCTATAACCTTGGTATTTTGCCGAAAAATGACCAAAATTGAAATTGATTGATTTTGATTGCAGATTGACAAGTGATGAAAAAGTTTGCCGAAAAATGACCAAAATTGAAATTGATTGATTTTGATTGCAGATTGAAAAGTGATGAAAATGAGGCATTTTTGGCCAAAAAGTAAGGCTATAACCTTGGTATTTTGCCGAAAACTGACCACAATTGACATTTATTGATTTTGACTGTAGATTGAAAAGTGATGAAAATGAGGCAGTTTTGGCCAAAAAGTAAGGCTATAACCTTGGTATTTTGCCGAAAAATGACCAAACTTGAAATTTATTTGATTTTGATTGCAGATTGAAAAGTGATGAAAATGAGGCATTATTGGCCAAAAAGTAAGGCTATAACCTTGGTATTTTGCCGAAAAATGACCAAAATTGAAATTGATTGATTTTGATTGCAGATTGAAAAGTGATGAAAATGAGGCATTTTTGGCCAAAAAGTAAGGCTATAACCTTGGTATTTTGCCGAAAAATGACCAAAATTGAAATTGATTGATTTTGATTGCAGATTGAAAAGTGATGAAAATGAGGCATTTTTGGCCAAAAAGTAAGGCTATAACCTTGGTATTTTGCCGAAAACTGACCACAATTGACATTTATTGATTTTGACTGCAGATTGAAAAGTGATGAAAATGAGGCATGTTTGGCCAAAAAGTAAGGCTATAACCTTGGTATTTTGCCGAAAAATGACCAAAATTGAAATTGATTGATTTTGATTGCAGATTGAAAAGTGATGAAAATGAGGCATTTTTGGCCAAAAAGTAAGGCTATAACCTTGGTATTTTGCCGAAAAATGACCAAAGTTGAAATTGATTGATTTTGATTGCAGATTGAAAAGTGATGAAAATGAGGCAGTTTTGGCCAAAAAGTAAGGCTATAACCTTGGTATTTTGCCGAAAAATGACCAAACTTGAAATTGATTGATTTTGATTGCAGATTGAAAAGTGATGAAAATGAGGCATTATTGGCCAAAAAGTAAGGCTATAACCTTGGTATTTTGCCGAAAAATGACCAAAATTGAAATTGATTGATTTTGATTGCAGATTGAAAAGTGATGAAAATGAGGCATTTTTGGCCAAAAAGTAAGGCTATAACCTTGGTATTTTGCCGAAAAATGACCAAAATTGAAATTGATTGATTTTGATTGCAGATTGAAAAGTGATGAAAATGAGGCATTTTTGGCCAAAAAGTAAGGCTATAACCTTGGTATTTTGCCGACAACTGACCACAATTGACATTTATTGATTTTGACTGCAGATTGAAAAGTGATGAAAATGAGGCATGTTTGGCCAAAAAGTAAGGCTATAACCTTGGTATTTTGCCGAAAAATGACCAAAATTGAAATTGATTGATTTTGATTGCAGATTGAAAAGTGATGAAAATGAGGCATTTTTGGCCAAAAAGTAAGGCTATAACCTTGGTATTTTGCCGAAAACTGACCACAATTGACATTTATTGATTTTGACTGCAGATTGAAAAGTGATGAAAATGAGGCATTTTTGGCCAAAAAGTAAGGCTATAACCTTGGTATTTTGCCGAAAACTGACCACAATTGACATTTATTGATTTTGACTGCAGATTGAAAAGTGATGAAAATGAGGCAGTTTTGGCCAAAAAGTAAGGCTATAACCTTGGTATTTTGCCGAAAAATGACCAAAGTTGAAATTGATTGATTTTGATTGCAGATTGAAAAGTGATGAAAATGAGGCAGTTTTGGCCAAAAAGTAAGGCTATAACCTTGGTATTTTGCCGAAAAATGACCAAACTTGAAATTGATTGATTTTGATTGCAGATTGAAAAGTGATGAAAATGAGGCATTTTTGGCCAAAAAGTAAGGCTATAACCTTGGTATTTTGCCGAAAAATGACCAAAATTGAAATTGATTGATTTTGATTGCAGATTGAAAAGTGATGAAAATGAGGCATTTTTGGCCAAAAAGTAAGGCTATAACCTTGGTATTTTGCCGAAAACTGACCACAATTGACATTTATTGATTTTGACTGCAGATTGAAAAGTGATGAAAATGAGGCATGTTTGGCCAAAAAGTAAGGCTATAACCTTGGTATTTTGCCGAAAAATGACCAAAATTGAAATTGATTGATTTTGATTGCAGATTGAAAAGTGATGAAAAAGTTTGCCGAAAAATGACCAAAATTGAAATTGATTGATTTTGATTGCAGATTGAAAAGTGATGAAAATGAGGCATTTTTGGCCAAAAAGTAAGGCTATAACCTTGGTATTTTGCCGAAAACTGACCACAATTGACATTTATTGATTTTGACTGTAGATTGAAAAGTGATGAAAATGAGGCAGTTTTGGCCAAAAAGTAAGGCTATAACCTTGGTATTTTGCCGAAAAATGACCAAACTTGAAATTGATTGATTTTGATTGCAGATTGAAAAGTGATGAAAATGAGGCATTATTGGCCAAAAAGTAAGGCTATAACCTTGGTATTTTGCCGAAAAATGACCAAAATTGAAATTGATTGATTTTGATTGCAGATTGAAAAGTGATGAAAATGAGGCATTTTTGGCCAAAAAGTACGGCTATAACCTTGGTATTTTGCCGAAAAATGACCAAAATTGAAATTGATTGATTTTGATTGCAGATTGAAAAGTGATGAAAATGAGGCATTTTTGGCCAAAAAGTAAGGCTATAACCTTGGTATTTTGCCGAAAACTGACCACAATTGACATTTATTGACTTTGACTGCAGATTGAAAAGTGATGACAATGAGGCATGTTTGGCCAAAAAGTAAGGCTATACCCTTGGTATTTTGCCGAAAAATGACCAAAATTGAAATTAATTGATTTTGATTGCAGATTGAAAAGTGATGAAAATGAGGCATTTTTGGCCAAAAAGTAAGGCTATAACCTTGGTATTTTGCCGAAAAATGACCAAAATTGAAATTGATTGATTTTGATTGCAGATTGAAAAGTGATGAAAATGAGGCATTTTTGGCCAAAAAGTACGGCTATAACCTTGGTATTTTGCCGAAAAATGACCAAAATTGAAATTGATTGATTTTGATTGCAGATTGAAAAGTGATGAAAATGAGGCATTTTTGGCCAAAAAGTAAGGCTATAACCTTGGTATTTTGCCGAAAACTGACCACAATTGACATTTATTGATTTTGACTGCAGATTGAAAAGTGATGAAAATGAGGCATGTTTGGCCAAAACGTAAGGCTATACCCTTGGTATTTTGCCGAAAAATGACCAAAATTGAAATTAATTGATTTTGATTGCAGATTGAAAAGTGATGAAAATGAGGCATTTTTGGCCAAAAAGTAAGGCTATAACCTTGGTATTTTGCCGACAACTGACCACAATTGACATTTATTGATTTTGACTGCAGATTGAAAAGTGATGAAAATGAGGCATGTTTGGCCAAAAAGTAAGGCTATAACCTTGGTATTTTGCCGAAAAATGACCAAAATTGAAATTGATTGATTTTGATTGCAGATTGAAAAGTGATGAAAAAGTTTGCCGAAAAATGACCAAAATTGAAATTGATTGATTTTGATTGCAGATTGAAAAGTGATGAAAATGAGGCATTTTTGGCCAAAAAGTAAGGCTATAACCTTGGTATTTTGCCGAAAACTGACCACAATTGACATTTATTGACTTTGACTGTAGATTGAAAAGTGATGAAAATGAGGCAGTTTTGGCCAAAAAGTAAGGCTATAACCTTGGTATTTTGCCGAAAAATGACCAAACTTGAAATTGATTGATTTTGATTGCAGATTGAACAGTGATGAAAATGAGGCATTTTTGGCCAAAAAGTAAGGCTATAACCTTGGTATTTTGCCGAAAAATGACCAAAATTGAAATTGATTGATTTTGATTGCAGATTGAAAAGTGATGACAATGAGGCATTTTTGGCCAAAAAGTAAGGCTATAACCTTGGTATTTTGCCGAAAACTGACCACAATTGACATTTATTGATTTTGACTGCAGATTGAAAAGTGATGAAAATGAGGCATTTTTGGCCAAAAAGTAAGGCTATAACCTTGGTATTTTGCCGAAAACTGACCACAATTGACATTTATTGATTTTGACTGCAGATTGAAAAGTGATGAAAATGAGGCAGTTTTGGCCAAAAAGTAAGGCTATAACCTTGGTATTTTGCCGAAAAATGACCAAAGTTGAAATTGATTGATTTTGATTGCAGATTGAAAAGTGATGAAAATGAGGCAGTTTTGGCCAAAAAGTAAGGCTATAACCTTGGTATTTTGCCGAAAAATGACCAAACTTGAAATTGATTGATTTTGATTGCAGATTGAAAAGTGATGAAAATGAGGCATTTTTGGCCAAAAAGTAAGGCTATAACCTTGGTATTTTGCCGAAAAATGACCAAAATTGAAATTGATTGATTTTGATTGCAGATTGAAAAGTGATGAAAATGAGGCAGTTTTGGCCAAAAGGTAAGGCTATAACCTTGGTAATTTGCCGAAAAATGACCAAAATTGAAATTGATTGATTTTGATTGCAGATTGAAAGGTGATGAAAATGAGGCAGTTTTGGCCAAAAAGTACGGCTATAACCTTGGTATTTTGCCGAAAAATGACCAAAATTGAAATTGATTGATTTTGATTGCAGATTGAAAAGTGATGAAAATGAGGCATTTTTGGCCAAAAAGTAAGGCTATAACCTTGGTATTTTGCCGAAAAATGACCAAAATTGAAATTGATTGATTTTGATTGCAGATTGAAAAGTGATGACAATGAGGCATTTTTGGCCAAAAGGTAAGGCTATAACCTTGGTAATTTGCCGAAAAATGACCAAAGTTGAAATTGATTGATTTTGATTGCAGATTGAAAAGTGATGAAAATGAGGCAGTTTTGGCCAAAAAGTAAGGCTATAACCTTGGTATTTTGCCGAAAACTGACCACAATTGACATTTATTGATTTTGACTGCAGATTGAAAAGTGATGAAAATGAGGCATTTTTGGCCAAAAAGTAAGGCTATAACCTTTGTATTTTGCCGACAAATGACCACAATTGACATTTATTGATTTTGATTGCAGATTGAAAAGTGATGAAAATGAGGCATTTTTGGCCAAAAAGTAAGGCTATAACCTTGGTATTTTGCCGACAAATGACCAAAATTGAAATTGATTGATTTTGATTGCAGATTGAAAAGTGATGAAAATGAGGCAGTTTTGGCCAAAAAGTAAGGCTATAACCTTGGTATTTTGCCGAAAAATGACCAAAGTTGAAATTGATTGATTTTGATTGCAGATTGAAAAGTGATGAAAATGAGGCAGTTTTGGCCAAAAAGTAAGGCTATAACCTTGGTATTTTGCCGAAAAATGACCAAAATTGAAATTGATTGATTTTGATTGCAGATTGAAAAGTGATGACAATGAGGCATTTTTGGCCAAAAGGTAAGGCTATAACCTTGGTAATTTGCCGAAAAATGACCAAAGTTGAAATTGATTGATTTTGATTGCAGATTGAAAAGTGATGAAAATGAGGCATGTTTGGCCAAAAAGTAAGGCTATACCCTTGGTATTTTGCCGAAAAATGACCAAAATTGAAATTAATTGATTTTGATTGCAGATTGAAAAGTGATGAAAATGAGGCATTTTTGGCCAAAAAGTAAGGCTATAACCTTGGTATTTTGCCGAAAACTGACCACAATTGACATTTATTGATTTTGACTGCAGATTGAAAAGTGATGAAAATGAGGCATGTTTGGCCAAAAAGTAAGGCTATAACCTTGGTATTTTGCCGAAAAATGACCAAAATTGAAATTGATTGATTTTGATTGCAGATTGAAAAGTGATGAAAAAGTTTGCCGAAAAATGACCAAAATTGAAATTGATTGATTTTGATTGCAGATTGAAAAGTGATGAAAATGAGGCATTTTTGGCCAAAAAGTAAGGCTATAACCTTGGTATTTTGCCGAAAACTGACCACAATTGACATTTATTGATTTTGACTGTAGATTGAAAAGTGATGAAAATGAGGCAGTTTTGGCCAAAAAGTAAGGCTATAACCTTGGTATTTTGCCGAAAAATGACCAAACTTGAAATTGATTGATGTTGATTGCAGATTGAACAGTGATGAAAATGAGGCATTATTGGCCAACAAGTAAGGCTATAACCTTGGTATTTTGCCGAAAAATGACCACAATTGAAATTGATTGATTTTGATTGCAGATTGAAAAGTGATGAAAATGAGGCATTTTTGGCCAAAAAGTAAGGCTATAACCTTGGTATTTTGCCGAAAACTGACCACAATTGACATTTATTGATTTTGACTGCAGATTGAAAAGTGATGAAAATGAGGCATTTTTGGCCAAAAAGTAAGGCTATAACCTTGGTATTTTGCCGAAAACTGACCACAATTGACATTTATTGATTTTGACTGCAGATTGAAAAGTGATGAAAATGAGGCAGTTTTGGCCAAAAAGTAAGGCTATAACCTTGGTATTTTGCCGAAAAATGACCAAAGTTGAAATTGATTGATTTTGATTGCAGATTGAAAAGTGATGAAAATGAGGCAGTTTTGGCCAAAAAGTAAGGCTATAACCTTGGTATTTTGCCGAAAAATGACCAAACTTGAAATTGATTGATTTTGATTGCAGATTGAAAAATGATGAAAATGAGGCATTTTTGGCCAAAAAGTAAGGCTATAACCTTGGTATTTTGCCGAAAAATGACCAAAATTGAAATTGATTGATTTTGATTGCAGATTGAAAAGTGATGAAAATGAGGCAGTTTTGGCCAAAAGGTAAGGCTATAACCTTGGTAATTTGCCGAAAAATGACCAAAATTGAAATTGATTGATTTTGATTGCAGATTGAAAGGTGATGAAAATGAGGCAGTTTTGGCCAAAAAGTACGGCTATAACCTTGGTATTTTGCCGAAAAATGACCAAAATTGAAATTGATTGATTTTGATTGCAGATTGAAAAGTGATGAAAATGAGGCATTTTTGGCCAAAAAGTAAGGCTATAACCTTGGTATTTTGCCGAAAAATGACCAAAATTGAAATTGATTGATTTTGATTGCAGATTGAAAAGTGATGACAATGAGGCATTTTTGGCCAAAAGGTAAGGCTATAACCTTGGTAATTTGCCGAAAAATGACCAAAATTGAAATTGATTGAGTTTGATTGCAGATTGAAAAGTGATGAAAATGAGGCATTTTTGGCCAAAAAGTAAGGCTATAACCTTGGTATTTTGCCGAAAAATGACCAAAATTGAAATTGATTGATTTTGATTGCAGATTGAAAAGTGATGAAAATGAGGCATTTTTGGCCAAAAAGTAAGGCTATAACCTTGGTATTTTGCCGAAAAATGACCAAAATTGAAATTGATTGCTTTTGATTGCAGATTGAAAAGTGATGACAATGAGGCATTTTTGGCCAAAAGGTAAGGCTATAACCTTGGTAATTTGCCGAAAAATGACCAAAATTGAAATTGATTGATTTTGATTGCAGATTGAAAAGTGATGAAAATGAGGCATTTTTGGCCAAACAGTAAGGCTATAACCTTGGTATTTTGCCGAAAAATGACCAAAATTGAAATTGATTGATTTTGATTGCAGATTGAAAAGTGATGAAAATGAGGCATTTTTGGCCAAAAAGTAAGGCTATAACCTTGGTATTTTGCCGACAAATGACCAAAATTGAAATTGATTGATTTTGATTGCAGATTGAAAAGTGATGACAATGAGGCATTTTTGGCCAAAAGGTAAGGCTATAACCTTTGTATTTTGCCGACAAATGACCACAATTGACATTTATTGATTTTGATTGCAGATTGAAAAGTGATGAAAATGAGGCATTTTTGGCCAAAAAGTAAGGCTATAACCTTGGTATTTTGCCGACAAATGACCAAAATTGAAATTGATTGATTTTGATTGCAGATTGAAAAGTGATGAAAATGAGGCAGTTTTGGCCAAAAAGTAAGGCTATAACCTTGGTATTTTGCCGAAAAATGACCAAAGTTGAAATTGATTGATTTTGATTGCAGATTGAAAAGTGATGAAAATGAGGCAGTTTTGGCCAAAAAGTAAGGCTATAACCTTGGTATTTTGCCGAAAAATGACCAAAATTGAAATTGATTGATTTTGATTGCAGATTGAAAAGTGATGACAATGAGGCATTTTTGGCCAAAAGGTAAGGCTATAACCTTGGTAATTTGCCGAAAAATGACCAAAATTGAAATTGATTGATTTTGATTGCAGATTGAAAAGTGATGAAAATGAGGCATTTTTGGCCAAAAAGTAAGGCTATAACCTTGGTATTTTGCCGAAAACTGACCACAATTGACATTTATTGATTTTGACTGCAGATTGAAAAGTGATGAAAATGAGGCATTTTTGGCCAAGAAGTAAGGCTATAACCTTTGTATTTTGCCGACAAATGACCACAATTGACATTTATTGATTTTGATTGCAGATTGAAAAGTGATGAAAATGAGGCATTTTTGGCCAAAAAGTAAGGCTATAACCTTGGTATTTTGCCGACAAATGACCAAAATTGAAATTGATTGATTTTGATTGCAGATTGAAAAGTGATGAAAATGAGGCAGTTTTGGCCAAAAAGTAAGGCTATAACCTTGGTATTTTGCCGACAAATGACCAAAGTTGAAATTGATTGATTTTGATTGCAGATTGAAAAGTGATGAAAATGAGGCAGTTTTGGCCAAAAAGTAAGGCTATAACCTTGGTATTTTGCCGAAAAATGACCAAAATTGAAATTGATTGATTTTGATTGCAGATTGAAAAGTGATGAAAATGAGGCATTTTTGGCCAAAAAGTAAGGCTATAACCTTGGTATTTTGCCGAAAACTGACCAAAATTGAAATTGATTGATTTTGATTGCAGATTGAAAAGTGATGAAAATGAGGCATTTTTGGCCAAAAGGTAAGGCTATAACCTTGGTAATTTGCCGAAAAATGACCAAAATTGAAATTGATTGATTTTGATTGCAGATTGAAAAGTGATGAAAATGAGGCAGTTTTGGCCAAAAAGTACGGCTATAACCTTGGTATTTTGCCGAAAAATGACCAAAATTGAAATTGATTGATTTTGATTGCAGATTGAAAAGTGATGAAAATGAGGCATTTGTGGCCAAAAGGTAAGGCTATAACCTTGGCAATTTGCCGAAAAATGACCAAATTGAAATTGATTGATTTTGATTGCAGATTGAAAAGTGATGAAAATGAGGCATTTTTGGCCAAAAAGTAAGGCTATAACCTTGGTATTTTGCCGAAAACTGACCACAATTGACATTTATTGATTTTGACTGCAGATTGAAAAGTGATGAAAATGAGGCATGTTTGGCCAAAAAGTAAGGCTATAACCTTGGTATTTTGCCGAAAAATGACCAAAATTGAAATTGATTGATTTTGATTGCAGATTGAAAAGTGATGAAAATGAGGCATTTTTGGCCAAAAAGTAAGGCTATAACCTTGGTATTTTGCCGAAAACTGACCACAATTGACATTTATTGATTTTGACTGCAGATTGAAAAGTGATGAAAATGAGGCATTTTTGGCCAAAAAGTAAGGCTATAACCTTGGTATTTTGCCGAAAACTGACCACAATTGACATTTATTGATTTTGACTGCAGATTGAAAAGTGATGAAAATGAGGCAGTTTTGGCCAAAAAGTAAGGCTATAACCTTGGTATTTTGCCGAAAAATGACCAAAGTTGAAATTGATTGATTTTGATTGCAGATTGAAAAGTGATGAAAATGAGGCAGTTTTGGCCAAAAAGTAAGGCTATAACCTTGGTATTTTGCCGAAAAATGACCAAACTTGAAATTGATTGATTTTGATTGCAGATTGAAAAGTGATGAAAATGAGGCATTTTTGGCCAGAAAGTAAGGCTATAACCTTGGTATTTTGCCGAAAAATGACCAAAATTGAAATTGATTGATTTTGATTGCAGATTGAAAAGTGATGAAAATGAGGCAGTTTTGGCCAAAAGGTAAGGCTATAACCTTGGTAATTTGCCGAAAAATGACCAAAATTGAAATTGATTGATTTTGATTGCAGATTGAAAGGTGATGAAAATGAGGCAGTTTTGGCCAAAAAGTACGGCTATAACCTTGGTATTTTGCCGAAAAATGACCAAAATTGAAATTGATTGATTTTGATTGCAGATTGAAAAGTGATGAAAATGAGGCATTTTTGGCCAAAAAGTAAGGCTATAACCTTGGTATTTTGCCGAAAAATGACCAAAATTGAAATTGATTGATTTTGATTGCAGATTGAAAAGTGATGACAATGAGGCATTTTTGGCCAAAAGGTAAGGCTATAACCTTGGTAATTTGCCGAAAAATGACCAAAATTGAAATTGATTGATTTTGATTGCAGATTGAAAAGTGATGAAAATGAGGCATTTTTGGCCAAAAAGTAAGGCTATAACCTTGGTATTTTGCCGAAAACTGACCACAATTGACATTTATTGATTTTGACTGCAGATTGAAAAGTGATGAAAATGAGGCATTTTTGGCCAAAAAGTAAGGCTATAATCTTTGTATTTTGCCGACAAATGACCACAATTGACATTTATTGATTTTGATTGCAGATTGAAAAGTGATGAAAATGAGGCATTTTTGGCCAAAAAGTAAGGCTATAACCTTGGTATTTTGCCGACAAATGACCAAAATTGAAATTGATTGAGTTTGATTGCAGATTGAAAAGTGATGAAAATGAGGCAGTGTTGGCCAAAAAGTAAGGCTATAACCTTGGTATTTTGCCGAAAAATGACCAAAGTTGAAATTGATTGATTTTGATTGCAGATTGAAAAGTGATGAAAATGAGGCAGTTTTGGCCAAAAAGTAAGGCTATAACCTTGGTATTTTGCCGAAAAATGACCAAAATTGAAATTGATTGATTTTCATTGCAGATTGAAAAGTGATGAAAATGAGGCATTTTTGGCCAAAAAGTAAGGCTATAACCTTGGTATTTTGCCGAAAAATGACCAAAATTGAAATTGATTGATTTTGATTGCAGATTGAAAAGTGATGAAAATGAGGCATTTTTGGCCAAAAGGTAAGGCTATAACCTTGGTAATTTGCCGAAAAATGACCAAAATTGAAATTGATTGAGTTTGATTGCAGATTGAAAAGTGATGAAAATGAGGCAGTGTTGGCCAAAAAGTACGGCTATAACCTTGGTATTTTGCCGAAAAATGACCAAAATTGAAATTGATTGATTTTGATTGCAGATTGAAAAGTGATGAAAATGAGGCAGTTTTGGCCAAAAGGTAAGGCTATAACCTTGGTAATTTGCCGAAAAATGACCAAAATTGAAATTGATTGATTTTGATTGCAGATTGAAAAGTGATGAAAATGAGGCATTTTTGGCCAAAAAGTAAGGCTATAACCTTGGTATTTTGCCGAAAACTGACCACAATTGACATTTATTGATTTTGACTGCAGATTGAAAAGTGATGAAAATGAGGCATGTTTGGCCAAAAAGTAAGGCTATAACCTTGGTATTTTGCCGAAAAATGACCAAAATTGAAATTGATTGATTTTGATTGCAGATTGAAAAGTGATGAAAATGAGGCATTTTTGGCCAAAAAGTAAGGCTATAACCTTGGTATTTTGCCGAAAACTGACCACAATTGACATTTATTGATTTTGACTGCAGATTGAAAAGTGATGAAAATGAGGCATTTTTGGCCAAAAAGTAAGGCTATAACCTTGGTATTTTGCCGAAAACTGACCACAATTGACATTTATTGATTTTGACTGCAGATTGAAAAGTGATGAAAATCAGGCAGTTTTGGCCAAAAAGTACGGCTATAACCTTGGTATTTTGCCGAAAAATGACCAAAGTTGAAATTGATTGATTTTGATTGCAGATTGAAAAGTGATGAAAATGAGGCAGTTTTGGCCAAAAAGTAAGGCTATAACCTTGGTATTTTGCCGAGAAATGACCAAAGTTGAAATTGATTGATTTTGATTGCAGATTGAAAAGTGATGAAAATGAGGCATTTTTGGCCAGAAAGTAAGGCTATAACCTTGGTATTTTGCCGAAAAATGACCAAAATTGAAATTGATTGATTTTGATTGCAGATTGAAAAGTGATGAAAATGAGGCAGTTTTGGCCAAAAGGTAAGGCTATAACCTTGGTAATTTGCCGAAAAATGACCAAAATTGAAATTGATTGATGTTGATTGCAGATTGAAAGGTGATGAAAATGAGGCAGTTTTGGCCAAAAAGTACGGCTATAACCTTGGTATTTTGCCGAAAAATGACCAAAATTGAAATTGATTGATTTTGATTGCAGATTGAAAAGTGATGAAAATGAGGCAGTTTTGGCCAAAAGGTAAGGCTATAACCTTGGTAATTTGCCGAAAAATGACCAAAATTGAAATTGATTGATGTTGATTGCAGATTGAAAGGTGATGAAAATGAGGCATTTTTGGCCAAAAAGTAAGGCTATAACCTTGGTATTTTGCCGAAAAATGACCAAAATTGAAATTGATTGATTTTGATTGCAGATTGAAAAGTGATGACAATGAGGCATTTTTGGCCAAAAGGTAAGGCTATAACCTTGGTAATTTGCCGAAAAATGACCAAAATTGAAATTGATTGAGTTTGATTGCAGATTGAAAAGTGATGACAATGAGGCATTTTTGGCCAAACAGTAAGGCTATAACCTTGGTATTTTGCCGAAAAATGACCAAAATTGAAATTGATTGATTTTGATTGCAGATTGAAAAGTGATGAAAATGAGGCATTTTTGGCCAAAAAGTAAGGCTATAACCTTGGTATTTTGCCGAAAAATGACCAAAATTGAAATTGATTGATTTTGATTGCAGATTGAAAAGTGATGACAATGAGGCATTTTTGGCCAAAAGGTAAGGCTATAACCTTGGTAATTTGCCGAAAAATGACCAAAATTGAAATTGATTGATTTTGATTGCAGATTGAAAAGTGATGAAAATGAGGCATTTTTGGCCAAAAGGTAAGGCTATAACCTTGGTAATTTGCCGAAAAATGACCAAAATTGAAATTGATTGATTTTGATTGCAGATTGAAAAGTGATGAAAATGAGGCAGTTTTGGCCAAAAAGTACGGCTATAACCTTGGTATTTTGCCGACAAATGACCACAATTGACATTTATTGATTTTGATTGCAGATTGAAAAGTGATGAAAATGAGGCATTTTTGGCCAGAAAGTAAGGCTATAACCTTGGTATTTTGCCGACAAATGACCAAAATTGAAATTGATTGATTTTGATTGCAGATTGAAAAGTGATGAAAATGAGGCAGTTTTGGCCAAAAAGTAAGGCTGTAACCTTGGTATTTTGCCGAAAAATGACCAAAGTTGAAATTGATTGATTTTGATTGCAGATTGAAAAGTGATGAAAATGAGGCAGTTTTGGCCAAAAAGTAAGGCTATAACCTTGGTATTTTGCCGAAAAATGACCAAAATTGAAATTGATTGATTTTGATTGCAGATTGAAAAGTGATGAAAATGAGGCATTTTTGGCCAAAAAGTAAGGCTATAACCTTGGTATTTTGCCGAAAACTGACCAAAATTGAAATTGATTGATTTTGATTGCAGATTGAAAAGTGATGAAAATGAGGCATTTTTGGCCAAAAGGTAAGGCTATAACCTTGGTAATTTGCCGAAAAATGACCAAAATTGAAATTGATTGATTTTGATTGCAGATTGAAAAGTGATGAAAATGAGGCAGTTTTGGCCAACAAGTACGGCTATAACCTTGGTATTTTGCCGAAAAATGACCAAAATTGAAATTGATTGATTTTGATTGCAGATTGAAAAGTGATGAAAATGAGGCATTTTTGGCCAAAAGGTAAGGCTATAACCTTGGTAATTTGCCGAAAAATGACCAAAATTGAAATTGATTGATTTTGATTGCAGATTGAAAAGTGATGAAAATGAGGCATTTTTGGCCAAACAGTAAGGCTATAACCTTGGTATTTTGCCGAAAAATGACCAAAATTGAAATTGATTGATTTTGATTGCAGATTGAAAAGTGATGAAAATGAGGCATTTTTGGCCAAAAAGTAAGGCTATAACCTTGGTATTTTGCCGAAAAATGACCAAAATTGAAATTGATTGATTTTGATTGCAGATTGAAAAGTGATGAAAATGAGGCATTTTTGGCCAAAAGGTAAGGCTATAACCTTGGTAATTTGCCGAAAAATGACCAAAATTGAAATTGATTGATTTTGATTGCAGATTGAAAAGTGATGAAAATGAGGCAGTTTTGGCCAAAAAGTACGGCTATAACCTTGGTATTTTGCCGACAAATGACCACAATTGACATTTATTGATTTTGATTGCAGATTGAAAAGTGATGAAAATGAGGCATTTTTGGCCAAAAAGTAAGGCTATAACCTTGGTATTTTGCCGAAAAATGACCAAAATTGAAATTGATTGATTTTGATTGCAGATTGAAAAGTGATGAAAATGAGGCATTTTTGGCCAAAAGGTAAGGCTATAACCTTGGTAATTTGCCGAAAAATGACCAAAATTGAAATTGATTGATTTTGATTGCAGATTGAAAAGTGATGAAAATGAGGCAGTTTTGGCCAAAAAGTACGGCTATAACCTTGGTATTTTGCCGACAAATGACCACAATTGACATTTATTGATTTTGATTGCAGATTGAAAAGTGATGAAAATGAGGCATTTTTGGCCAAAAAGTAAGGCTATAACCTTGGTATTTTGCCGACAAATGACCAAAATTGAAATTGATTGATTTTGATTGCAGATTGAAAAGTGATGAAAATGAGGCAGTTTTGGCCAAAAAGTAAGGCTGTAACCTTGGTATTTTGCCGAAAAATGACCAAAGTTGAAATTGATTGATTTTGATTGCAGATTGAAAAGTGATGAAAATGAGGCAGTTTTGGCCAAAAAGTAAGGCTATAACCTTGGTATTTTGCCGAAAAATGACCAAAATTGAAATTGATTGATTTTGATTGCAGATTGAAAAGTGATGAAAATGAGGCATTTTTGGCCAAAAAGTAAGGCTATAACCTTGGTATTTTGCCGAAAAATGACCAAAATTGAAATTGATTGATTTTGATTGCAGATTGAAAAGTGATGAAAATGAGGCATTTTTGGCCAAAAGGTAAGGCTATAACCTTGGTATTTTGCCGAAAAATGACCAAAATTGAAATTGATTGATTTTGATTGCAGATTGAAAAGTGATGAAAATGAGGCATTTTTGGCCAAAAGGTAAGGCTATAACCTTGGTAATTTGCCGAAAAATGACCAAAATTGAAATTGATTGATTTTGATTGCAGATTGAAAAGTGATGAAAATGAGGCAGTTTTGGCCAACAAGTACGGCTATAACCTTGGTATTTTGCCGAAAAATGACCAAAATTGAAATTGATTGATTTTGATTGCAGATTGAAAAGTGATGAAAATGAGGCATTTTTGGCCAAAAGGTAAGGCTATAACCTTGGTAATTTGCCGAAAAATGACCAAAATTGAAATTGATTGATTTTGATTGCAGATTGAAAAGTGATGAAAATGAGGCATTTTTGGCCAAACAGTAAGGCTATAACCTTGGTATTTTGCCGAAAAATGACCAAAATTGAAATTGATTGATTTTGATTGCAGATTGAAAAGTGATGACAATGAGGCATTTTTGGCCAAAAAGTAAGGCTATAACCTTGGTATTTTGCCGAAAAATGACCAAAATTGAAATTGATTGATTTTGATTGCAGATTGAAAAGTGATGAAAATGAGGCATTTTTGGCCAAAAGGTAAGGCTATAACCTTGGTAATTTGCCGAAAAATGACCAAAATTGAAATTGATTGATTTTGATTGCAGATTGAAAAGTGATGAAAATGAGGCAGTTTTGGCCAAAAAGTACGGCTATAACCTTGGTATTTTGCCGACAAATGACCACAATTGACATTTATTGATTTTGATTGCAGATTGAAAAGTGATGAAAATGAGGCATTTTTGGCCAAAAAGTAAGGCTATAACCTTGGTATTTTGCCGAAAAATGACCAAAATTGAAATTGATTGATTTTGATTGCAGATTGAAAAGTGATGAAAATGAGGCATTTTTGGCCAAAAGGTAAGGCTATAACCTTGGTAATTTGCCGAAAAATGACCAAAATTGAAATTGATTGATTTTGATTGCAGATGAAAAGTGATGAAAATGAGGCAGTTTTGGCCAAAAAGTACGGCTATAACCTTGGTATTTTGCCGACAAATGACCACAATTGACATTTATTGATTTTGATTGCAGATTGAAAAGTGATGAAAATGAGGCATTTCTGGCCAAAAAGTAAGGCTATAACCTTGGTATTTTGCCGACAAATGACCAAAATTGAAATTGATTGATTTTGATTGCAGATTGAAAAGTGATGAAAATGAGGCAGTTTTGGCCAAAAAGTAAGGCTGTAACCTTGGTATTTTGCCGAAAAATGACCAAAGTTGAAATTGATTGATTTTGATTGCAGATTGAAAAGTGATGAAAATGAGGCAGTTTTGGCCAAAAAGTAAGGCTATAACCTTGGTATTTTGCCGAAAAATGACCAAAATTGAAATTGATTGATTTTGATTGCAGATTGAAAAGTGATGAAAATGAGGCATTTTTGGCCAAAAAGTAAGGCTATAACCTTGGTATTTTGCCGAAAAATGACCAAAATTGAAATTGATTGATTTTGATTGCAGATTGAAAAGTGATGAAAATGAGGCATTTTTGGCCAAAAGGTAAGGCTATAACCTTGGTAATTTGCCGAAAAATGACCAAAATTGAAATTGATTGATTTTGATTGCAGATTGAAAAGTGATGAAAATGAGGCATTTTTGGCCAAAAGGTAAGGCTATAACCTTGGTAATTTGCCGAAAAATGACCAAAATTGAAATTGATTGATTTTGATTGCAGATTGAAAAGTGATGAAAATGAGGCATTTTTGGCCAAACAGTAAGGCTATAACCTTGGTATTTTGCCGAAAAATGACCAAAATTGAAATTGATTGATTTTGATTGCAGATTGAAAAGTGATGAAAATGAGGCATTTTTGGCCAAAAAGTAAGGCTATAACCTTGGTATTTTGCCGAAAAATGACCAAAATTGAAATTGATTGATTTTGATTGCAGATTGAAAAGTGATGAAAATGAGGCATTTTTGGCCAAAAGGTAAGGCTATAACCTTGGTAATTTGCCGAAAAATGACCAAAAATTGAAATTGATTGATTTTGATTGCAGATTGAAAAGTGATGAAAATGAGGCAGTTTTGGCCAAAAAGTACGGCTATAACCTTGGTATTTTGCCGACAAATGACCACAATTGACATTTATTGATTTTGATTGCAGATTGAAAAGTGATGAAAATGAGGCATTTTTGGCCAAAAAGTAAGGCTATAACCTTGGTATTTTGCCGAAAAATGACCAAAATTGAAATTGATTGATTTTGATTGCAGATTGAAAAGTGATGAAAATGAGGCATTTTTGGCCAAAAGGTAAGGCTATAACCTTGGTAATTTGCCGAAAAATGACCAAAATTGAAATTGATTGATTTTGATTGCAGATTGAAAAGTGATGAAAATGAGGCAGTTTTGGCCAAAAAGTACGGCTATAACCTTGGTATTTTGCCGACAAATGACCACAATTGACATTTATTGATTTTGATTGCAGATTGAAAAGTGATGAAAATGAGGCATTTTTGGCCAAAAAGTAAGGCTATAACCTTGGTATTTTGCCGACAAATGACCAAAATTGAAATTGATTGATTTTGATTGCAGATTGAAAAGTGATGAAAATGAGGCAGTTTTGGCCAAAAAGTAAGGCTGTAACCTTGGTATTTTGCCGAAAAATGACCAAAGTTGAAATTGATTGATTTTGATTGCAGATTGAAAAGTGATGAAAATGAGGCAGTTTTGGCCAAAAAGTAAGGCTATAACCTTGGTATTTTGCCGAAAAATGACCAAAATTGAAATTGATTGATTTTGATTGCAGATTGAAAAGTGATGAAAATGAGGCATTTTTGGCCAAAAAGTAAGGCTATAACCTTGGTATTTTGCCGAAAAATGACCAAAATTGAAATTGATTGATTTTGATTGCAGATTGAAAAGTGATGAAAATGAGGCATTTTGGCCAAAAGGTAAGGCTATAACCTTGGTATTTTGCCGAAAAATGACCAAAATTGAAATTGATTGATTTTGATTGCAGATTGAAAAGTGATGAAAATGAGGCATTTTTGGCCAAAAGGTAAGGCTATAACCTTGGTAATTTGCCAAAAAATGACCAAAATTGAAATTGATTGATTTTGATTGCAGATTGAAAAGTGATGAAAATGAGGCAGTTTTGGCCAACAAGTACGGCTATAACCTTGGTATTTTGCCGAAAAATGACCAAAATTGAAATTGATTGATTTTGATTGCAGATTGAAAAGTGATGAAAATGAGGCATTTTTGGCCAAAAGGTAAGGCTATAACCTTGGTAATTTGCCGAAAAATGACCAAAATTGAAATTGATTGATTTTGATTGCAGATTGAAAAGTGATGAAAATGAGGCATTTTTGGCCAAACAGTAAGGCTATAACCTTGGTATTTGCCGAAAAATGACCAAAATTGAAATTGATTGATTTTGATTGCAGATTGAAAAGTGATGACAATGAGGCATTTTTGGCCAAAAAGTAAGGCTATAACCTTGGTATTTTGCCGAAAAATGACCAAAATTGAAATTGATTGATTTTGATTGCAGATTGAAAAGTGATGAAAATGAGGCATTTTTGGCCAAAAGGTAAGGCTATAACCTTGGTAATTTGCCGAAAAATGACCAAAATTGAAATTGATTGATTTTGATTGCAGATTGAAAAGTGATGAAAATGAGGCAGTTTTGGCCAAAAAGTACGGCTATAACCTTGGTATTTTGCCGACAAATGACCACAATTGACATTTATTGATTTTGATTGCAGATTGAAAAGTGATGAAAATGAGGCATTTTTGGCCAAAACGTAAGGCTATAACCTTGGTATTTTGCCGAAAAATGACCAAAATTGAAATTGATTGATTTTGATTGCAGATTGAAAAGTGATGAAAATGAGGCATTTTTGGCCAAAAGGTAAGGCTATAACCTTGGTATATTTGCCGAAAAATGACCAAAATTGAAATTGATTGATTTTGATTGCAGATTGAAAAGTGATGAAAATGAGGCAGTTTTGGCCAAAAAGTACGGCTATAACCTTGGTATTTTGCCGACAAATGACCACAATTGACATTTATTGATTTTGATTGCAGATTGAAAAGTGATGAAAATGAGGCATTTCTGGCCAAAAAGTAAGGCTATAACCTTGGTATTTTGCCGACAAATGACCAAAATTGAAATTGATTGATTTTGATTGCAGATTGAAAAGTGATGAAAATGAGGCAGTTTTGGCCAAAAAGTAAGGTTGTAACCTTGGTATTTTGCCGAAAAATGACCAAAGTTGAAATTGATTGATTTTGATTGCAGATTGAAAAGTGATGAAAATGAGGCAGTTTTGGCCAAAAAGTAAGGCTATAACCTTGGTATTTTGCCGAAAAATGACCAAAATTGAAATTGATTGATTTTGATTGCAGATTGAAAAGTGATGAAAATGAGGCATTTTTGGCCAAAAAGTAAGGCTATAACCTTGGTATTTTGCCGAAAAATGACCAAAATTGAAATTGATTGATTTTGATTGCAGATTGAAAAGTGATGAAAATGAGGCATTTTTGGCCAAAAGGTAAGGCTATAACCTTGGTAATTTGCCGAAAAATGACCAAAATTGAAATTGATTGATTTTGATTGCAGATTGAAAAGTGATGAAAATGAGGCAGTTTTGGCCAAAAAGTACGGCTATAACCTTGGTATTTTGCCGAAAAATGACCAAAATTGAAATTGATTGATTTTGATTGCAGATTGAAAAGTGATGAAAATGAGGCATTTTTGGCCAAATGGTAAGGCTATAACCTTGGTAATTTGCCGAAAAATGACCAAAATTGAAATTGATTGATTTTGATTGCAGATTGAAAAGTGATGAAAATGAGGCATTTTTGGCCAAACAGTAAGGCTATAACCTTGGTATTTTGCCGAAAAATGACCAAAATTGAAATTGATTGATTTTGATTGCAGATTGAAAAGTGATGAAAATGAGGCATTTTTGGCCAAAAAGTAAGGCTATAACCTTGGTATTTTGCCGAAAAATGACCAAAATTGAAATTGATTGATTTTGATTGCAGATTGAAAAGTGATGAAAATGAGGCAAGTTTGGCCAAAAAGTAAGGCTATAACCTTGGTATTTTGCCGAAAACTGACCACAATTGACATTTATTGATTTTGACTGCAGATTGAAAAGTGATGAAAATGAGGCATTTTGGCCAAAAAGCAAGGCTATAACCTTGGTATTTTGCCGAAAACTGACCACAATTGACATTTATTGATTTTGACTGCAGATTGAAAAGTGATGAAAATGAGGCAGTTTTGGCCAAAAAGTAAGGCTATAACCTTGGTATTTTGCCGAAAAATGACCAAAGTTGAAATTGATTGATTTTGATTGCAGATTGAAAAGTGATGAAAATGAGGCAGTTTTGGCCAAAAAAGTAAGGCTATAACCTTGGTATTTTGCCGAAAAATGACCAAAATTGAAATTGATTGGTTTTGATTGCAGATTGAAAAGTGATGAAAATGAGGCATTTTTGGCCAAAAAGTAAGGCTATAACCTTGGTATTTTGCCGAAAATTGACCAAAATTGAAATTGATTGATTTTGATTGCAGATTGAAAAGTGATGAAAATGAGGCATTTTTGGCCAAAAGGTAAGGCTATAACCTTGGTATTTTGCCGAAAAATGACCAAAATTGAAATTGATTGATTTTGATTGCAGATTGAAAAGTGATGAAAATGAGGCATTTTTGGCCAAAAAGTAAGGCTATAACCTTGGTAATTTGCCGAAAAATGACCAAAATTGAAATTGATTGATTTTGATTGCAGATTGAAAAGTGATGAAAATGAGGCATTTTTGGCCAAACAGTAAGGCTATAACCTTGGTATTTTGCCGAAAAATGACCAAAATTGAAATTGATTGATTTTGATTGCAGATTGAAAAGTGATGAAAATGAGGCATGTTTGGCCAAAAAGTAAGGCTATAACCTTGGTATTTTGCCGAAAAATGACCAAAATTGAAATTGATTGATTTTGATTGCAGATTGAAAAGTGATGAAAATGAGGCATTTTTGGCCAAAAGGTAAGGCTATAACCTTGGTATTTTGCCGAAAAATGACCAAAATTGAAATTGATTGATTTTGATTGCAGATTGAAAAGTGATGAAAATGAGGCATTTTTGGCCAAAAAGTAAGGCTATAACCTTGGTAATTTGCCGAAAAATGACCAAAATTGAAATTGATTGATTTTGATTGCAGATTGAAAAGTGATGAAAATGAGGCATTTTGGCCAAACAGTAAGGCTATAACCTTGGTATTTTGCCGAAAAATGACCAAAATTGAAATTGATTGATTTTGATTGCAGATTGAAAAGTGATGAAAATGAGGCATGTTTGGCCAAAAAGTAAGGCTATAACCTTGGTATTTTGCCGAAAAATGACCAAAATTGAAATTGATTGATTTTGATTGCAGATTGAAAAGTGATGAAAATGAGGCATTTTTGGCCAAAAAGTAAGGCTATAACCTTGGTATTTTGCCGAAAAATGACCAAAATTGAAATTGATTGATTTTGATTGCAGATTGAAAAGTGATGAAAATGAGGCATTTTTGGCCAAAACGTAAGGCTATAACCTTGGTAATTTGCCGAAAACTGACCACAATTGACATTTATTGATTTTGACTGCAGATTGAAAAGTGATGAAAATGAGGCATGTTTGGCCAAGAAGTAAGGCTATAACCTTGGTAGTTTGCCGACAAATGACCAAAATTGAAATTGATTGATTTTGATTGCAGATTGAAAGTGATGAAAATGAGGCAGTTTTGGCCAAAAAGTAAGGCTATAACCTTGGTATTTTGCCGAAAAATGACCAAAGTTGAAATTGATTGATTTTGATTGCAGATTGAAAAGTGATGAAAATGAGGCAGTTTTGGCCAAAAAGTAAGGCTATAACCTTGGTATTTTGCCGAAAAATGATCAAAATTGAAATTGATTGGTTTTGATTGCAGATTGAAAAGTGATGAAAATGAGGCATGTTTGGCCAAAAAGTAAGGCTATAACCTTGGTATTTTGCCGAAAATTGACCAAAATTGAAATTGATTGATTTTGATTGCAGATTGAAAAGTGATGAAAATGAGGCATTTTTGGCCAAAAGGTAAGGCTATAACCTTGGTATTTTGCCGAAAAATGACCAAAATTGAAATTGATTGATTTTGATTGCAGATTGAAAAGTGATGAAAATGAGGCATTTTTGGCCAAAAAGTAAGGCTATAACCTTGGTATTTTGCCGAAAAATGACCAAAATTGAAATTGATTGAGTTTGATTGCAGATTGAAAAGTGATGAAAATGAGGCATTTTTGGCCAAAACGTAAGGCTATAACCTTGGTAATTTGCCGAAAAATGACCAAAATTGAAATTGATTGATTTGATTGCAGATTGAAAAGTGATGAAAATGAGGCATTTTTGGCCAAAAGGTAAGGCTATAACCTTGGTAATTTGCCGAAAAATGACCAAAATTGAAATTGATTGATTTTGATTGCAGATTGAAAAGTGATGAAAATGAGGCATTTTTGGCCAAAAAGTAAGGCTATAACCTTGGTATTTTGCCGAAAATTGACCAAAATTGAAATTGATTGATTTTGATTGCAGATTGAAAAGTGATGAAAATGAGGCATTTTTGGCCAAAAGGTAAGGCTATAACCTTGGTATTTTGCCGAAAAATGACCAAAATTGAAATTGATTGATTTTGATTGCAGATTGAAAAGTGATGAAAATGAGGCATTTTTGGCCAAAAAGTAAGGCTATAACCTTGGTATTTTGCCGAAAAATGACCAAAATTGAAATTGATTGATTTTGATTGCAGATTGAAAAGTGATGAAAATGAGGCATTTTTGGCCAAAACGTAAGGCTATAACCTTGGTAATTTGCCGAAAACTGAAAACAATTGACATTTATTGATTTTGACTGCAGATTGAAAAGTGATGAAAATGAGGCATGTTTGGCCAAGAAGTAAGGCTATAACCTTGGTAGTTTGCCGACAAATGACCAAAATTGAAATTGATTGATTTTGATTGCAGATTGAAAAGTGATGAAAATGAGGCAGTTTTGGCCAAAAAGTAAGGCTATAACCTTGGTATTTTGCCGAAAAATGACCAAAGTTGAAATTGATTGATTTTGATTGCAGATTGAAAAGTGATGAAAATGAGGCAGTTTTGGCCAAAAAGTAAGGCTATAACCTTGGTATTTTGCCGAAAAATGACCAAAATTGAAATTGATTGGTTTTGATTGCAGATTGAAAAGTGATGAAAATGAGGCATGTTTGGCCAAAAAGTAAGGCTATAACCTTGGTATTTTGCCGAAAATTGACCAAAATTGAAATTGATTGATTTTGATTGCAGATTGAAAAGTGATGAAAATGAGGCATTTTTGGCCAAAAGGTAAGGCTATAACCTTGGTATTTTGCCGAAAAATGACCAAAATTGAAATTGATTGATTTTGATTGCAGATTGAAAAGTGATGAAAATGAGGCATTTTTGGCCAAAAAGTAAGGCTATAACCTTGGTATTTTGCCGAAAAATGACCAAAATTGAAATTGATTGATTTTGATTGCAGATTGAAAAGTGATGAAAATGAGGCATTTTTGGCCAAAAGGTAAGGCTATAACCTTGGTAATTTGCCGAAAATGACCAAAATTGAAATTGATTGATTTTGATTGCAGATTGAAAAGTGATGAAAATGAGGCATTTTTGGCCAAAAAGTAAGGCTATAACCTTGGTATTTTGCCGAAAACTGACCACAATTGACATTTATTGATTTTGACTGTAGATTGAAAAGTGATGAAAATGAGGCAGTTTTGGCCAAAAAGTAAGGCTATAACCTTGGTATTTTGCCGAAAAATGACCAAACTTGAAATTGATTGATTTTGATTGCAGATTGAAAAGTGATGAAAATGAGGCATTATTGGCCAAAAAGTAAGGCTATAACCTTGGTATTTTGCCGAAAACTGACCACAATTGACATTTATTGATTTTGACTGCAGATTGAAAAGTGATGAAAATGAGGCAGTTTTGGCCAAAAAGTAAGGCTATAACCTTGGTATTTTGCCGAAAAATGACCAAAATTGAAATTGATTGATTTTGATTGCAGATTGAAAAGTGATGAAAATGAGGCATTTTTGGCCAAAAAGTAAGGCTATAACCTTGGTATTTTGCCGAAAAATGACCAAAATTGAAATTGATTGATTTTGATTGCAGATTGAAAAGTGATGAAAATGAGGCATTTTTGGCCAAAAAGTAAGGCTATAACCTTGGTATTTTGCCGAAAACTGACCACAATTGACATTTATTGATTTTGACTGCAGATTGAAAAGTGATGAAAATGAGGCATGTTTGGCCAAGAAGTAAGGCTATAACCTTGGTAGTTTGCCGACAAATGACCAAAATTGAAATTGATTGATTTTGATTGCAGATTGAAAAGTGATGACATTGAGGCATGTTTGGCCAAAAAGTAAGGCTATAACCTTGGTATTTTGCCGAAAACTGACCACAATTGACATTTATTGATTTTGACTGTAGATTGAAAAGTGATGAAAATGAGGCAGTTTTGGCCAAAAAGTAAGGCTATAACCTTGGTATTTTGCCGAAAAATGACCAAACTTGAAATTGATTGATTTTGATTGCAGATTGAAAAGTGATGAAAATGAGGCAGTTTTGGCCAAACAGTAAGGCTATAACCTTGGTATTTTGCCGAAAAATGACCAAAATTGAAATTGATTGATTTTCCTTGCAGATTGAAAAGTGATGACAATGAGGCATTTTTGGCCAAAAGGTAAGGCTATAACCTTGGTAATTTGCCGAAAAATGACCAAAATTGAAATTGATTGATTTTGATTGCAGATTGAAAAGTGATGACAATGAGGCATGTTTGGCCAAAAGGTAAGGCTATAACCTTGGTAATTTGCCGAAAAATGACCAAAATTGAAATTGATTGAGTTTGATTGCAGATTGAAAAGTGATGAAAATGAGGCATTTTTGGCCAAACAGTAAGGCTATAACCTTGGTATTTTGCCGAAAAATGACCAAAATTGAAATTGATTGATTTTGATTGCAGATTGAAAAGTGATGAAAATGAGGCATTTTTGGCCAAAAAGTAAGGCTATAACCTTGGTATTTTGCCGAAAAATGACCAAAATTGAAATTGATTGATTTTGCTTGCAGATTGAAAAGTGATGACAATGAGGCATTTTTGGCCAAAAGGTAAGGCTATAACCTTGGTAATTTGCCGAAAAATGACCAAAATTGAAATTGATTGATTTTGACTGCAGATTGAAAAGTGATGAAAATGAGGCATGTTTGGCCAAGAAGTAAGGCTATAACCTTGGTATTTTGCCGAAAACTGACCACAATTGACATTTATTGATTTTGACTGTAGATT